>JAODUG010003769.1:0-11033 GCA_027564795.1 Aphredoderus sayanus
TATATTTATATATATATATATATATATATATATATATATATATATATATATATATATATACACATCACTATGCAGAATTAGATTAGATTACGTATGGACACCTTCATCTCTATCCCTAGGCAAGTGCTATCAACCAGAGCAGATATTCTCAGAGCATTTTACAGCTGACGGATATCTATGGCATTTCTCACTAAATACATTTACTTTATAGCTCGAAAAAAACAACCTACAGTGCATTTACACGGTACCAATGTTGTGCAAGTGCATGTCCTTAAAGCAGATCTGCAGTTTGATATTAATATTGCAGTATCTCTATCTAAGGACCAATTTGGTCTCCTGGAAGTTCGTAAATTAAAGTAAACTGCAGAGAATTTCACAGCATTCATAACAGCAAAAGCTTATGAAACCCTGTACAGAATATTGTTTGTAAATAAAACTAAAACTACCGGGAGACCTTAGCAGTACTTGCTTGTATTGTGTCATGGAGTGTGTGGCCTCCCACTACAGCATACTGTACCTTACTAGGGTTCGTAATAGAGGTGTTTCCTATAGAGTGGTCAGTCCAGTTCATGCACCTCATCCTGCATGGCCAGCGAGGCCCGACTGGCTTCACTCACCCGCTTGGCCATGATGTCCCACTGTGGAGTCAGGCCTTTGGATTTAGTGCCTGCAGATGGGAGGGGAGACCACAGGCATTTAGTCTAAGCTCGTTCAGAAAACAAAACACACTCATTTGCACATGCAAGCAATGCATGCACACAGGCAATCTGTCTCCTGGGGTCAGCAATTAGTTTCCCCCCTCCATCACTGTGGATACCACCAGATTAACTCTCCTTCCCTCTGGTGGTGTCAAAAGGTACTACAGAATCGTTTAGATCTCAGACTAGTTGGTCTATGCAGTCAAATATAATTTACAGTAAGCCTGTATCCTCCAAGGGATATTGCGTTAGTGATAGTGGTCACATGCTATTAAGGCCAAAGAATACAGCAAGTTTTTATACAAAACAAAACAATTCAAGGTTGTGTGTCAGGATTTACCATAACCAAAGAAAGACTCTTAGTATTGCTATATTACCGGTGTGCAGCTCGACCAATTGCATAACACCCTGGCAGTGATCCCAAACAGACTGTGGCACCTACAACAGTAAACCCATGACCCCAGGGCCCGCTAAAGCCTCCTCCAACGCCAGAGCTAGAATACTGCTATATATTTAGAGCTCTCAAACACAATGTTACATGGTAGGAACAGCAAAACATTTTTATTTAAATAAATAAATAAATAAATAACCTATGCTGAGCTAAACTGGATTTCTGAATAAATGTAAGCTGGCACCTTAATAACATTGAATAACACGTTGAAGCAAAGCATTCCAATTTACGATGATCTGAAATAAATAAAAAGTATGATCCAATATAAAAGCCAAGTAGAATGACATAGAATGAATAAAACCCAACCAATAAGCCAGCTAAACCAGTGCCTGGCATATTAAACAGGCTCAAATCTCCTTATCCCAGACTAGGCCTGAGGTAGGAGAGGGGGCCAGTAGGGCTGCACTCCCTCAGGATACACTTAGCAGGCTCCAAGCCCTTCTCCTCGCCGTGGTTGCCATGACAACACAGCCTGTAGCCTCCAGCTAAAACCAGCCAGGCCGATCCGATCCTCTCCTGATGTTTTCCCTGCTGTTGCGCTTCCCATCGTTCTCAGTTCTTCACTCTCACCCTCTCTCTGCCTCACTCTAATAAAATACATCTGCACACACACCGATACACTGGCTAGACGCCTAATAAAAAACAAAAATAGTGGGACACAACCGGAATACAGAATAAATTAATAACAGACACATTAATAACACACAGAACAGAGTCCCAGAAGCAAACTGGGATGAGACTTGCGCAAAATCTGCACACCATGCCAAGATTGCCTTACTTAAAAGAATTGAAACGATCAGTTTTGAGTCACATCAATTCTTCTCAAGGCTCATGAAAACAATTATGACCACCACAATGTCTACATAGCCATCCAACTGTGAGTTGGTGTTGCTACATTAATATTGTGAAAGTGACAGCATTTCAAAGGCTTTGAACTACTTCCACACACACACACACACACACACTTTTGCCCTGCCTGTACAGGCTCACTCACCGTCCAGCCCATTGTGCTGTTCGTAGGAGCGTTTGCCCAGGATGGTGGGCGAGCCATTGTTGAGAATGGGAGTGGACTTGATGGGCGTTAGACTGCCTGTGGAGATGGTGGGTCCACGAGGGGGGTCTGGTTTGGCTGGACGAGGGTGTACCTCTGACAGTGTGAGAGAAGAAAGAAATGCTAGTAAACAGCGCTATTTAGATCTAAATAAAAACAATCAATATCAGCATAGGCATCGCATTCTGCAGTCGTATCTAAAAACAGCAGCGGACGTAAAACGTCCTCAATACTCTGGGCGGAAGGTTACGCAACTCGACTGAGAGGTGCAGCGATTGGCCTACTTCCTCTTACCTAGATATCTAACCACAGACTCCAGGGGTTTCCGCTCAACAGGTTTCAGAGGCAAAGCCTTTTTTGGCGTATCTGGCAACCGCAAGGCACCTGCAGTAATAGACAATTCAACATCACAGTCAATGAAAACCTAATGTAGTCAGATTAATCATACAGCGATGGTCAGGAAGTGAAACTAACCCAATATACTCCACTCACTAGGCTCTTATTGTATGTTAATGAGGACTTCCCAGTACAGGACTGTTAAACAACACCCCTCTAACCTTTTACGCTCTACTGAACCACAAAATATTTGAACAGAACATTTTAGAGAGGAAGAGGGTCAGAGTTGCTATTTCAAAGTATGCAATTTGTTCAGAGTACTGAATTTATCAGTGAATTAAAATGACAAAACAAATTGCACACTGATAAAGGAAGTTTCTAAATCAGGGGACTTGAAATGACCAGAACGGCCTAGGAGAATGAAACTACACAAACAATGCTGCTCACACTCTGCCTTGATGGCTGCCGTGTTAACAGGGAGGTATGGGTTCCTGGCCAGGAAGCGTGGCTTGATGATATCCTGGCAGAGACGTCTGGCTGCCCGCGTCAGCCCCGTGGTCTGGAGGTAGAAAGCCTGCCGCGTCTTCACTGCCATCTTGGGACTGCCACTGTGTCGCAGGGGCAGGCCATGGGGGCTCTGGGGGAACAACCACAATCACTGCATCAGACTGGCAGTGGTTTGACAATAAACGTGAGAAACAGCAAGATGGTTTCATAGCCTGGTTAAAAGCAGAATTGTTTAGCAAGCTCTGGTATAAATTATATTCTGGGAACTATCAACTGAAAACCAATTGTCACGCAGTTATAGAACCATCACCCAATCAGCGTCCAGATGGATGTATTAGTTGGTACCAACAGCAATTAAGTGCCTTTGTTCAGAAACTTTATGGTGTATCGGGAGCCAAAACCCTTATCTCTTTCGGTTAAGGGAGACTTTTCTTGCATAAGTGATGGAAATCTAGTAAAAACTAAATTAAACAAAAAGAAATGGCAGTATTTCAAGTGGGTGAGCCAAAAGGGGAACTAAATAACTAGCTCTGACAGGCAAACGGTTGCTAATTGCATCTTCATAAAGCAGGGGCACAAGCAAGAGGTGGCCCCTCAGTGGAGAGACTGAAGGCCAGTAGAAGGCTCTCAGAGATGGATTTAATTAGTTTGTCCAGGGATTTATTGATCTAGCTTGGCAGAATGGCTAGCATAGACTGGTTGGCTCCGGTAGTGCAACACCAACTGGAATAGCCCACTATTTAACCGAACCCAGCAGGCCAGGCGTGATCATCCATTTATACATGTACACCCTTCCACAGTCTGCTCAGACTGAGCACTCTTAGCAAACTGATCATTCAAGCCAGTTTGGCGCAATTAGGAGATTTATTTTATGTTGAAATGAGCCTACATATGATTAGTAGTTACCTACTTCTTGATGCATTAGTGATTAGTCCAACTGTGAGGTTCATGTTTACATAAATCAGACATTTATATAATCCAGCTAACCCAGATGAGGAGAAGAGGTTGACTATGTTTATGTGGGTCTTATTTTATGATTTACTTATTCATTTATCTTTAAGCTTAAACAATACAGTATATGTGGCCAGGTGTGTAATAATATGAGTTAATGTAAGCGGCATTATTGCCTCTGTGTGTGTATGTGTGTACCATGTTGCTGCGGTTGGGACCAGGCCTCTCTCCGTCCAGTCTGGTGGGCATCTTGAGCCCTCCATATTTCTTCCAGTATGTCCAGCAGGAGGCGCACAAGCGACACTGCATGTTGGGAGGCCCCCATGAATACCACTGGTATGAGCTGCTGGCTACACACACACGCACACACAAATGATTCAAGTTTAGTATTCATGTGTGTATTAAAAGAAGGTGGTTTATTTAACCATCCAGGATAGCCTCTCACTGACACACACACACGTGTGTCTAGAAGAACACGCATGGGCGAACACACACACACCCCCCATCTTTAATCATTCATCACTGAATTAATTACAGCCACTAAAATAGCACACACAATAGCCTGCAGGGCAGATAATACTCTCCTATGCTCCCTCTCTTTGTTTTGCCACATTTTCACTCCCCTTTCCTTAACACTGACTCCAGACTAGGATCCTGGTGCTTGTTGACCATGGGCTGTAATCAGCACAGGTATTACGTCCCTACGTGTTTATCAACACGCTTGTTGGATGAAAAGCATCTGGGAATAATTGTGAAGATTTCATTTTTGTTGTTTTTATAAGTGACGTTTAAATATACGGTATACTGTACACACAAGCACATGCACACACTTGCACCATACAGCACGCTATGATTGTATAAATAAATAAATGTTTTATCCAAAAACTTGGATAAAACAATTTAGATTCAAGCAAATAGACACTGTAAATTAAAATAAAATGAGTCTGCATCCCAACAAGAGCATAAATAAGGGTTGAAAATCTAAACTTGAATTCAATGAAGACAACATTAAACACTATCTAAATGATGCAATCATTGTGTTGGGCCTGGGGTTGAGTTCAGGACAGCGGTGGCAGTAACTCACTATAGCAGCTCTCGCAGGCTCTGCCCAGGGTGGGGGTCTGAGGCGTCTGTCCAGGGACAACTGTAGCCGCCGCTCCATTAACCAGGGCTGGTTTTACACTGTTGCTGAGCTGGTTAGGGTTGGGCTTGTTGCTGGGAGGACACATAGGCAGTGAGGACTCAGTACAGGACAGATAAGGCTGGCCAACCACCACTACAATCGCCAGCTGAAGAGATAACCCTCAACGACCTAGAGCCAGGGACACTGGCTCTGATACGGAAGGAGATCTTAATGAGCGCTAACTGAGGGCCCGTGTTCAACAACAGGAGCAAGCGTGTAACCTTTAGGTATCAGCGATGCTGTTGATAACGCTCTACTCTCCGTTGACAGTAAATACTGTGTCCGTTCTGCCCAGAAATGTACAGTATTGTTGCTCCTGTCACACCTCAACTTCACTCTAAGAATCAATAAAGTATCTATCTATACTGTACGTTAAAGGATCCATCTTGAATTTACTTTCAACAATGTCATGTTAAAAACAGACTAAATAATACCAAGTCATATCTTGCATCCACATAATTGCCGATGTATTGCTTAAACAAAACAAACATGTGCGCACATATACACAAGGTACTCACTAGTTAGGGATGTAGACCTGCTTCAACTTGCTCTCTGCCTCTGCAGCTTTTAAACGTTTCTGAAGACATTAAATGATCGGATGAGTTTCCTTCTATAATGTTACACATGGTCTATACAAAGCTGACAAACGGTCAGGCAAAATTAACACGTCCATTATAAAATAAACAGTGTGATACCTGTTGTACGTATCTGTCTGTTGTCTTCCACATGTAGTAGTACTCAATAATACTGGTCAGGGATTTCCAAGGAAGCTGAAGGAAGGGGAAAATGATAATCTATTCATCGATCATAGAAATAATCATCCTTGGAAAGTGATTATAGTGACCTTTACATCCTTTACTGTTGTTCCACTGAACCACATACTGTACTGTACCTTGTTATGTGCTGTTGCTCATTGGCAAACATTATAGAACGATCATATTCATTAAATTAATATACAGTCATGCATATCAGCATTTAAAAAAATCATCTGCGCTTTTCGCAGTGTAAATATAATGTCAAAATGTGACAACATTTTCAAATAAAGAGTTTTTATTACGTTCTACTTTTGAAGTCTCCACATGACTGAACACAAAATCAATTTTCAGCCAATAATATTCATTCCCTCCAAGAAGTTTAAAAGAGGCAAAAGAGTTGTCAGGGTTCCAGCTGAGGCTCCACCCATAGTGGCGGTTAGTTCTGTTGTTGGAAAAGGCCTCGGGGGGGTGGGGGATTGAGCAGTTGAGGGTTCGCTGAGCGGCAATTAAATCAACCAGCCACCAGGTGGCAGAGTGAGTCACATAGTAATTCTCTGCACACTTAATTGGTAAAAACCTTAATGACGGCAAAACCACTACTCTTGGGCGGTAAGCATAGAAAACAGATGGACGGCTAGGGCATATCCTGTATTTAGAATAAGAACAAAACAGCCTCTTCTGTCCTGCTCATTGTAAGTCACCCTGAAGAAGCCTGCACATCTTCACCACAAGCTTGTTTTTCCAGCATCTTCGCCTACTCACAAAGTCCTGCTGTATGTCAGTGAAGTCCTTGCCGTACTTCTCCAGCGCCTCCTCAAACAGGTTGGCCTCCGAGGCGCTCCACTCCTCCATCTCATCCCGGCAGAGGATGGGTCCACCCTGGGGCACCAGCGCCGCGATGGCCCGCGTCATGTCGTAGCCGGTAGCATGAAGGGTGTCCATGGCGTGGAACTGACAACAATAAGTCAAGTCTATTTACATAGCCCTTAATCACATTACAGTTCAAAGGACTCTACAAGCCCATATTTCACATGGAAACAATCGACACCCCCTTAACCTGCTCCTCCCCCCGGGCAAGGGAGAACTTCCATATAAACCCCATGGGTCAAAAAGGGAATACACCTTGGGAAGGGACCACAGAGGGAGGAATCCACCCTTCCATGACAGTTAGAGGTAGCACATCACATTGCCTCTTTTAATAATGCATTTATATTAGCTTAGTGGTATGGGGGCGAGTCTCCCAGCCTAAAGGTCTTGGGTTCGATCCCTGATAAGATTTTCTCAACAAGATGGCTAGCCCACACTTCCTGTTAAATACCTGAGTCACTGAGTTAAAGCGTCTGATAAATGACTAAATAAACAAATAATAATAATGGTTAATGGATGGGGCAATAATCATTATGCTCTTTATATTTCATTTGTCAAGTCAGGAAACAAATAAGTCTCCCTCATTCACAATATTCAAGACATCTTGTTTTGTCTGTTGAATTTATAGAACAGCATGATGTACAATCCTGACTTATGAAGGTGTATAAACACAGGCACACAGGCATCAAGCATGTTTCTTGATTAACACCATTTGATAGTAATTAACCCAAGTCAGTGCCCCTGTGTGTGTGTCTTACCAAGGTGATATCTCTGGAGGCTGCAGCAGCGCTCATATGGAGGCTGGGCTGCCGAACAGAGCTGCTGCAGTCAAGAGCCCTGGCGAACGTACCTACAGACCTGGGGGGGGGGGTGGGGAAGAAACGGTAGGGAGGGACCGTGAGGAGAGAGACTCATTTCCCACCATCCATCTTCAAGAACACTTGCCCTGAATATCATTAGTCTCGATGTTGTTCGTCATAGATTTCCTTTATGTGCCTTTACAATTGCAGGTTCTTCCATGTTTTAATGCTGGAATCCACCTCTGTCAGGTCAGCCTGCGCACCTGACCGAGGTGGGCTTGCCCTGGGGACTGCCTCAACGAGAGCAACCCCACTGAACCGTACAGACTGTGACTCATTAGCATGCAGTTATTGGTACAAACGGAGTGTCCCATTTAACCGAACACTGTTTCGTCTGTAACACTTGAAAGAGAACATGTCAATTAAGAGAAGCTATAGCCTAATGCTTTTATCTGCCAATGTACTGGTTTCATTTACTTGGAAATGTTAATATATGTAAAATCATGTTTTACCGGTTCTCTAGATAAAAACAGCTGCTCTATTTTTCCATACAAAATAATATTAGTCAAACATGACTCCTTTCTGAGGCCCTGCGTAAATTTAATGAAGTGCTTCAGAACGACTCTTTTCTCCTTTGTGGTCAACACCTCCTGGCCCTGATTGCTCCATGACGTCCCCACAAAAGATAGCTGCCACCCGTCAACCTTTGCACAGCAATGATGGTAGAATCTGCCAAGGAAAGCTTGAATGTTCTAGACGTACCGAGCCACCACTAGGAACTGGTCAATCTGTTTCTCTGTCAGAGAGCTGCTGGGATCCCAAATCTTCTCCTCCATCTTAGACAGATCTCTGCCATCTTCCTCATCTGAACACACACAAACACTGAATACATAAATCTTACAATATACACACTATGCATAATTGACTTAGTAGTTACCTTAAAAAAAAAAAAATATATATATATATATATATATATATCACCTTATCAAAGGATTATTTAGTACCCTATGTCAACGAGTCACCACACGTTGACATGAGTTGAGTGTCAACGTGATTGGCTTCGGTTTTTCATTCAACAATGCCGCTGTTTCCACACAGTATATTTTGGGTATTTGTTTGTTTTTAGAAGTCAGAAATGACTAGGAGGCAGCTTCACGCAGTACAAAGGCATTGGAAAGCAGTTAATTGTTTTCAGATAAAGCGTGCCTCTATGGGAAATTTCCGGAAAATATCCCTTCCTAGTCGTATCCCTTCCTAGTCGTATTTTAATGCAATATATACACAAGTTTGTATGACCCCCAATATGGCGATGGCGGCAAACTCACATGACCTGTACTTCGAAACCTTAATCCATATGTAATTTTTGATTTTTTTGGTAGAAAGAATTAAATAAAAAAGAATAAAACCTTGTCATAGTGACGGGGTGATTGAAACATAAAATGCTCCAGTGCATATCGCATATCGCCTAGATCTTATCTGCCTTTCATTCCAAATGCTTCAGCATAGGGTAGCATGCTAGTGCTGTGGTTGCCATGGTACCCTAGCTTCGTTTTCTATACTTTACTTTGTACATGATGGAATACCCAGATAAACAAAGCATTGATGGAAGAGACTCCTGTCTATTTAAGACTTTTCAGTAAAGCTAGAAAAAATAGCCTTGCTCATAAATAGGTAAATAAATCACATAAATCACTATACTACTGGGGCAGCATAATAATCACAATGTTCCAGAAGTTTGAAAGCCAATATGGGGTACAAGATTGGAGGTAGCACACACACATATACATACATTTTTAAGCATCCACTTCTTCCCACCCTACGCCTTTGTGGCTGCACGTACACATAACTACACTTTTAAGCACCCAAAGTGGAACAAACCTTCTTTTAGAAGGTCTGTGATATCGGCCTGATACTTGTTCCCAACACGGATCTCCCCCTTATCAGCCAGCAGAGTCTTCTGCTGAGGGTCGTACACCAGCGAGTAGAAGAAGGCATCCTGGGAAAAGAGGAAACACAAGCTGGTGCTGTGAGGATGGAGATGAGGAAGAGCGATCATCTGGAGTGTCAGAAAAGAGCGGTTTGTACGTTTCCTGCACTGTTAGTCTCTCGTCTCCTCATTACTGTATGGGAAAAGAACATTCTGGGTCAACATGTTGAATTATTCATTGGGCAGCGAGATGCTGCAAACTCATAAGTCTGTCTCACTCGTTGTCTCTCTCCCTCTCTTTTGTACACGCTGAATCTATGCAGCGTTTTGCCTGAAAAAGCATTATTTATGGTTGTATACTTATTGTAGAGTTTGTTTCTGCAGCATGTGTATTCTCAATGTAATCCAATACTGTGAACAGTTACTCTACATTACCAGTCCTATGACAGGTATTGACAGATAGAAATAAGAAAGTCTTAACCTTGTCTATAACATACAAGTACAGCACACTTGTGAATTAGGTCATTCCTGCTCAGGGTTCACATGTGTCTTCCTGCTACAGTTTCGCCCACCAAGTACAAGACTTTCCCACAGTATTAATTAAGTCCCTTCTACAGTTGTTTGTTTGTAGTGGCTAACGTACCTCTCTTTCCAGGTAAGACTTTAGGGCCTCGGTTTCATTCAGCAGCGTCACACAACACTTCCCCCTTAAAACAAAACAACACAGAGAGAATAGAGATTAGATAACATACTGTATGCTTACCATTCAGTGGATATTAAAAAGGTCCCAATGTGTGACTCAGTATACCTAATGCATGTTGCACTTGAGTACCTGTTGCTTGTTACAATACAGTACCTGTCACGTGTTACAGTATGGTACCTGATGTGTGTTACTGTGGCAAGAAATAGTAGGCTATGTAAACCCTTAGAAATTACCTGGTTTTCTGCATTAATCATAAAATATGATCTGGTACAGACAAACACAAGGTGCTTAAGCTAATTATATTTTCATGTTAATTTTCTCTGTGTGTGTGTGTGTGTGTGTGTATGTGTGTGTCCTTTTTATTCCATATGCAGTGCTGTGTGTTCGACTCAAACATATAAAGCTTCATCCTTACACAAAGCATTTCTCCAGTAGCATAGTGGAGTTTTTTGTGGGGTTTTTGGCAAGGCATCGTTCACTTCAGAAAATCTCTTTTAGACTCCAGATTTGGGAACTCCTGACTACAATTAGCGAATTAGTAATTAGCCTAGCATACAAGAACAATAAAATTATTGCTGTTATTAGTTAAAACAGATGGTTTGTCCATTGCATTACAGTCTGGTATCTGAAATGTGTTACAGTAAAGTTTCTGATGCATGTTAGAGTCTGGTATCTGATGTGTGTTACAGTAAAGTTTCTGATGCATGTTACAGTCTGGTATCTGAAATGTGTTACAGTAAAGTTTCTGATGCATGTTACAGTCTGGTATCTGAAATGTGTTACAGTAAAGTTTCTGATGCATGT
>JAODUG010003770.1:0-11033 GCA_027564795.1 Aphredoderus sayanus
TCTCTCTCTCTCTCTCTCTCTCTCTCTCTCTCTCTCTCTCTCTCTCTCTCTCTCTCTCTCTCTCTCTCTCTGAGGTCATGGCAGCTGGCAAGCTGTGTTTACTGCTACAGAGTTCAGTTCTCAGCATGACAGGTTCTGTGATTGCACACGCATGGCCACAAACTGGCATAGAAGCACGCACGCGCACACACACACACACACACACAGTGTCAGTGTGTTCCATGGAAGTTGGAAGGTGGGTTAGGCCTGGACACCTCATGGAAGATTCCAGAGTTATCACTCTCCCCTTTCAGCTCTATGTGCTTGTGTGTGCGTGCGTGTGTCAGCTGGTTCAGTAATCTGGTATCACGCACTGTCATTGATGGGGGGCACTTGGCCCATGACCCTGACACCTGGTTCACACCAGGCACGGAAAAACATTCCCGTATGGTACCATAACGCAAACACTCAATCTTCAGCATCTCCAAGATGGAGGAGTCCATCTTTTTCATTAGTGTCTAGCTACACGTGTTTACGTGACACAAGATTCTGGAAGTAGCAAGCAAAGTAGCCAGGTTGCTTAATTTATTCATTACATTCATTATAGCTAGCTCACCATGCTGGCAACACCAGCGCTTGTTTGCCATGTTTTGCTAGCCGTGTTGTGTACCCAATAATAACCTGCTGGTGTTGGTTATGTGAAAAGTAGGCTGCATTTAGTCCATTTATTTGTCACGTGCACTGAATAGAGACTACATTCTGCAGAGAAACTCTAGACATGGCACACGACATCTTCTCAGTAGGCATTTCAAAAATAGTCTACTGTATAAAGCCTAGAAAAGTACTGGGCTTTTTCTCGCGATCCCATAAACCCAGCGCAGTGGTGCGGATTGCTGTCTATTGAGATGAATGGACATCCGCCGCATACAGTTGACCAGGCCTGGTGTGATCGGGGCTTGAGATGGCTGTTGCATAGTAACCACCCCGGGAGCTTGGCTTTTACTGTGAGCATATATGCTGTAACACACTTCATCAGCTGTTTACCTTTACACTCCTCCCCACAGCTCTCCTGCTACCCCCACCCCCCACACAAATACCTCCTCCACCTACTGCCAACTTATTAAGCCCAGCCCACACTTGTTTCTTGTCCATCCATCCTTCTATTCGTCTGGGTTAGACAGGTATAGCCGTTAGTCTGTAGGGCATATGGTGCCTGAACACCCGCCCACTTGCTTCCAACACACACACACACACACACACACACACACACACACACTCACACACAGAGAAAACCAGTGAGGTTATACCATTGTCCCTTCAGCAAGTCTGTAAATATCAAATAACACATCAGGCTCTTCACAGGGGAAAGGAGAGGTAGAACAAAGGCAGAGAGATGAGAGAAAATGGGAAAAATGTCAGAGAGGAGGAGGGGAGGGGAGGAATGGAGTGATAGAGTAAAAGAGGAAGAAATACTCACCACAGACTGAAAAGTGAAGAGGTTAAGTACAGAGCGAGTGGGAAACTTGGTAATAAGGACATATTCAAAAAACCCAAAAACTTTTAGAATAGCCTGGAAAAAGTAGGGGACAGCTAGCATAATTGATCTTTTTCTATTCTAGATACAGTATATATATATACACACATATACACACACAGGAGAGAGAGAGAGAGAGAGAGAGAGAGAGAGAGAGAATGTCCAACAACACAGCCTTTAAAGAAAGTCTCTCACACACACACACACAGACTGCACCACCCAGTGAGAACAGGCCATGGGATGTCTGAAGGCTTTTCCACAGAGAGCGTGACAACATGACAAGTCCTCGGCGCCTCTTCCGACACACAATATTTAGACTCACTAAAACCGCATCTTCCATTTGACGCTCAACACGGTTTGCTGTGTGTGTGTGTGTGTGTGTATACACAATTACAAGCATGTCTATGTATCTGGGAATGACACAATTGCATCACAGCATGTGTATGCAATTCACAACAGCATATGAAGCCAGGGACTTCAATCAAACAGCGAACATGGAAATGTGAACAACCTTCTGTCTTATATTTGCAATTATGTTTGAGCATACAAATGTTTGACATTTCCCCTGACAAGAGTAATTGCTAGTAATTAGTTGAAGAAGTCTTTATTGTTAGCATTGTCAGAGCACTGTGATCTAGCAGGACTAAGACAGAATACAGTAAGACGAGGCGCAGAGAGGAGGAGAAAGAGTGAAACGGACCAGGAGCAGTCTCAGAACTGAAGTTGGGGTACCAGGACAACCAAATAAAGACTATCTATTCAATGCATTTCAAATGCAAATTAGATATTTTATACAGCAAGTGCTGATTATTTCTTCGCTAGGAATGTGTCATTTTATGGCCGCTGATGATGGCATTTTTTATGTACTTGCCACTAGCCTGTCTCATTAGCCTGTCCCATGTGACTCGCTGTATGACTCATGCTAAAGCTGCACACGCATGCAGATACACGCATCTTGTGAAATATGACATTTCTAACCTCCAGAAATACCTGCACTTTAACACCAAACCTGACTTTTTGTAAAAACACATACAGAAGAATGATGTAACAGTTCAGATTTAACAATCATGAAGGAACTTATTCACCATGAGCCAATATCCTCCAGTTTTCTCAAAACAGAAACAGGTGTGGGTTCTGGCAGTGTTTCCGTAAATTTGCATTTAAGTCTTATATCTAGTACTATATCTAGTACTGAGGTGAGACACAATGCAGAATTCTTCGTCTACATCTTTATGCCATTATATTTCACAATCCAACAGGCAATAAGCTTAACGATATTACGGAGATCGTAGCATACAAGATGACAAGCACTAAACGTAGGAGACAGCTGATACTGCACAATGTAAAGCAGCATAATCACTTATCTTAAAGATATAACCTCCAGCCTCTTCACAAGCATATATGGAATCTTTTGACTTCAAACAGCAGCGGTTGACCACTGCAGAGAGCATAGCCAGAAATAAATGCTAAACATATCTAAGAATAACTTGATGTGCTGATTTCATACGTGAGGTGTTGCCTATGTACAATAAATTGGAAAGTTTAAGATTGCAACATTAACAATGATACCAACGTGTATGGAATAATCTGGATAGTGTACCAGAGGATTTCATAAATACACACACAAATGTGCACGCGCACACACACAAAGTAATGCCCCATCTCCTGGTAGGAGGAACAAGTGTACCCTCTAGTTAAGACAAACTACCATCGTGTCAACATAGCTGAGATTCATTCCCACTGAAGTAATGTCTCCCGTGTAGGGTAAACCAGGGCGGGACATACAGTAAACTGTGCAGTCTGTCTTGTAATATGATGTCACAATGCATTTCGAAATCCCTGACGGGGCTGCCTATCTAGACTTAGATGCGATGTTGTGAGTCCTTAAATAGAAGTGTCTGGAGTTTCTGGGCAGTAGTAACATGCTAGCTTCATTGCCATTGTATCCCTCACTACTTCCTGTTAGCTACTGGAACGGCTATTACCTGATTTTCACACTCTAAATATCGATTGCTGTTATACTCTATTCTCTGCACCTCTGTTCTTCTCCTGGAAGTGGACTCTCCCCCACTCTAATTCACTGTACAGCAAATATTCTTGTTTTTTCCTCCCCATTTAAATCAGACTGGACATTAATGGAGTGATCAATAGTGCTCAGCAAGTAAAAAGAAGAAAGATCTTTCACCGCTACTGCAGAAACACACAACCGTGAGGTCGGAAAGGGATCGTCAAATGTTGTAAAGATTTTTAAATCATACTTTTAATTACATAATTTGTCATTATAAATAAGAGTAGTGCAGTGTGTAGTGAATTGCCATAATGTTTTAGCTGTCATTGCAGGCCATAAACATATTTTGTTACTTGC
Source organism: Aphredoderus sayanus (assembly GCA_027564795.1). NCBI lineage: Eukaryota > Metazoa > Chordata > Actinopteri > Percopsiformes > Aphredoderidae > Aphredoderus > Aphredoderus sayanus. The sequence continues at coordinate 3,879 of JAODUG010003770.1, forward strand.
AATCTATAATCAAACGTATTGTTTTGTGTGTGTGTGTGTGGGGGTTACAAGTCAAACACGCTGAGAACTGCATTCATTTATACCAGTTTGAGATTGACTTGACAGATGCACAGATGCACCCACACAGTCTACTGTGATACGCCTGTATTGCTCTCAGACACTTAGAAGTCTACAACGCCCAGAGGGAACATTAGGACTGTACCATGATACTGCACCCTTTGTGACACCTATGTAATGTAAAGCAATTCATCCCACTCACATTCTACATACACAGCCACACAGATACAGGGCTTTGGTGGAGCAGTATCAGCTATAAACATTCCTTGAGTGGAAATAGATTTAGATGGCAGATTTACAGCCACAGAACCTCAGAAGTAATGAAACTGAATCAAATATATGACTAAATATCAAGCACCACTGCTGCCTCACAAACACTACAGTGTAAATGCAGGATGCATGGAGGAATGGGATTTGAGAGGGAAATGACTACTGAACACTGAAATAAAGATATGCCCACAGGCTGTCTTGTGGTCTCTGTCTGTTCCTGCAGTTTTTATTCAAATCTTTGTATTCTGAGTCCTGCCTTTGTGTTGTGCGTTGTCATCACCACTCCCCATAACAGTTATTTTTTAAAGGAAGATTGTTTTTGTTTTGTCCCAGTATGATATTCTACTTCTCAGTAAGTATATTGTGCAAGACTTTTTCCCGCTTTTATTTTGGAACCTGGATTAGCCTATACTGTACATCCAACCATAACTCATCAAAACACTGGAATGGACTGTGAAGCATGTGATGAATGGCCAGAGATGTTGCTGCTGTGTAAAACCATTGACACAGAACGGGCAGTAACAAACCTTCATGGAAATACTGACCACACAGCAATAAACATCCCCTGCATGATAAATACCTTCTGATATTATAGGCTTCACAAATAAAACAATTAACATGACGTACGTCAACTTAGTTGAGGGATGGTAAACTTAACATTTGGTAACAACAGTTACCAAGTTAACATATGCCTCTGTAGAGCAAGACTGTGTTGCATTTTGTATCAGCAAATTTGAGAATTAGTGATCAACTAAACAAATTATTCTAGCGAGGCTAATCCTGCTGTGATAAACAATGCTATTAATCTACCTCCTATTTCCACACATAATTTGAATTTGGGTTTGCCGTACAAGCATATGCAGAGTCTGCTTACAGCAAAACATTATCTCTCTCACTCTCTCCCTCCATCTTATTGAAAACACACAGAAAAATGTGTTCCCGAGGCACTTGTGTTGCTCTCAGTGACGTCCTAAAATTGTTTTCTCCCAAGTGGAAGATGAGGAACTTTGCCAAGACACAGTACATGCAATAATGTGTGTGTGTGAAGGGGGCTGGAAGCACATAACACACACAGGAAGGGGGGGATTTCCCCCCCACACACACAGCGTGACACAGAGAACCTTCCCAACTGTCATCACACTGCAGCCAGTATGAGAGAAACTGAAAACGAAAGAGTAAGGCGACACAAATAGAAACAGCAGGAAAAATAGTGGCATTATTTAACAAATAATAGGCTTCACCAAAACACAAGCGGCGGGTGAGACACAACCAAGGTGAAAATGCAAAACAAACGAGAGAACTGATAGGGTGGGAAAGAGGAAGAGAGAAAGAGAGAGCAGACTGCAGCTGACAAAACAAAAGGCCCAAAGTGAGAAAGGAGAGCTATGCTATCTCTCTATCCCAGAACAGACCACACAAATGACCCCCCGACCCCCCCAACAGACTAAACATGCCAGGGAAACAATGTGAGAAAGCAGTTGGAGGCAGGCCAAACCAAGACGTCAACCAGTTTAGGGGTGTGTCTAACATACTTTTAAAAATAGAAATTGGGATTTATCCTGAAATTGTAAGCTAGTCGATTGTTGATTCCCTATGTCTTCCAAGCGCACACAATGTGCACAGCACGCGGGCACACACATACTGAGGGTATACCCGTTTGCCAGCTGGGGCCTCACAAGCATTAAGAGAATTAATAATGACAGGGAAATATGAGCATGGCTGAGGAAACACGTGCAAGTAAGAAAAGCCCTCCATAGCAGCGTCACCTATGGTGAAAAGCATGGCACATTAACACTGTTCTGCTTACATGCAGCAGTCCTACTGTAAACGGAACCAAATGTCACAATAAACTAGTGGTCGTTGAGTGTTGCTGGTAGGATTTATTTATTTATTGTAATTATAAAATACATCTCTAAAGTTTACTTAACATTTTTTTGTTTCATTCATATTTTTTCAGTAGGGTTTCTTATTGTAGGCTATATGTTTATGTTATCGGCTCCGATAAGACACGGTTCATTTAGTCAACCACCTGGAATCACTTTTGATTTCTGGGCAGCGGCTGAAAAAGTTTGAAAATCACTGTGAGGAGGTATTTGTCACTGCAGTACTTTGTATTGTATGTATTGGGTTTCTCTCTCCCAGTAATGCACATAAGCGCGCACTGGAAACAAGTCCGCTGCGATACGATACACTAATGCACTGGGACCGCTTCCTTCCCACGGGGGCTTTATCCCTGGTGTTCCTCCAGCCCTATTTACATCTCTTAGCTTCGCCACAGTCTCAACATGTAACAGCACAAAACGGTCCTTCACACAACACGGTCCTTAACACAGTCCTTCACACAACACAATACAACAGAAGACACAGCAACACCACACAAACAGCAGCTTACAGTCAATGTCCAGAGTGTTCCAGCTCAAGCTTTATCCATGTTCACATCCACCACAGGAGGAAGACAAAGAAGCTCCTCCGGCTATAGACAGCCGGCGGTCGGTTGAGCCGGGAGGAGCCGGCAGCAGCAGAACAGAAGCCGGCAGGTCCGATACGGTACTTCCAGAGAAAAGACTCCCTCCTCCGCCAAGAGAGCAGAGCCTGCCCTTCTCCTTCCCCCTCCCTCTGTTGCTCCCTCCTCCTTTCCCTCCCTGGAGCTTATCTGTCCTGAGGCTAGCACTTCTAGAACTGCCCCCCCCCCCCGACACACACACACACACACACACACACACACACACACTCACACACACACGCACGCACACAGACAGACAGACACACACACACACATACATACACTGTGGTTCAACTCCTAATGTTTCCTAGGTAGCACACTGTATGCATCAAGGCTCTCAGGGCAGGCAGTTTCATTTCACTCCAACCGCTGCTTCCAAGACAGAGATAGACAGAGATAGACAGAGATAGACAGAGATAGACAGAGATAGACAGAAAGAGACAGAGATAGACAGAAAGAGACAGAGATAGACAGAAAGAGAGAGATAGACAGAGATAGAAGGAGACAGTGAGAGAGAAAGAGACAGAAAGAGAGATACAGACAGAAAGAGAGACAGAGAAAGAACGAAACAGAGAGAGGGGGCATAAAGCCAATCCCTACTGATCTCATCAAGCAGAGTTTACCGGCAGACACCCAGCAGGCCAGTAGCTGAGAGAAAACACCCATTAACCCCCCCTCCCCCCACAAAAGAGCTTACACTGAGCACCTATAAAACACACACACACACATATATATATGTGAAACCACACGTGCTGTGGGTGTTGTGTGTGTCACACGTGTAAACACCACAACACCACTTCCCAGGCTCCAGGTAAAAAAAAAGGGTCTGTGGAGACAGCAGTAAACGCTGAACTACCAAAATGTCTGAAATATCTCGGAACTGAAAAGGAATGTGAGGTAGAATGTTGTTTTCAGAATATTATCTGCCGACATCTGCACATCACTTGGCAATAAAAGTGACATGACTATTTATCAACCCTGAGCTACAATGTTTCTCCATTTATAACCGTGCCATTTACCCCACAGGGAAATCTCTCTCTCTCCCTCTCCCTCTCTCTCTCTCTCTCATATTAAGTGTCCAATTTTCAGTTTCCTCTTGTTATTCCATAGTCATTTTAAACCTCAAGTACCCTATACACACACATGAACACACAGAATGTGCAAATGTGCAGAAACACCCCCATGGAGAGAAACACAGTACTGTGTGTATGAATAAACACACATACATTCATTACCCAGACAGAGGGGACAGGTCTACCTCACGTCCTGTATGGACTCCACCATGTCCCTACAGACACAAAGAGCTGTAGGTTGACTGTTCACTACAGTAGCTAGCACTTAATTGTATCGATTTTGTTCTCGACTTGATTATTTGTTTGTTGTTTCCCATTCACTTAGACCACAAAATGGCAGTTAAAGAAAAAGTACATTATTAGTGTATTCTCATCAAAAATGAACTGAACCCAAACAGTTCAGATAAGCTTTGTCTAAAACACACGTTCATTTCATCATTGACAAAGACAGGCATTCACATGCACGTTCCACAATTCTTCTCACAAATTATTCAAGGAATCAAATTTAACTAGAATAATCTGTCAAACTATTTGTTTGTTTCACCTGTAAGGTAACCCATTATTTATATTCCACTTACTTTGCTGTTTGGCTTGTTTAACAGACAATGCCTTGTCTTCATCTGTATTCTCTACATAGTGTAGTAATGGCACCCTACCAATTTGTCTTATCAAATATAGTTGAATAGCATATACACCTCCATCAAACACTCACATCAGGGCCTGTCAATTGGACTCATTCAGGCATAATAAAAGAAGGTAACATTTTTACAGGTTACAGCACTGTACAAACATACACACTAGCTTTGGATTAGCTGAAACAGACATACTTCTACTACCAATACACAAACACACACCTTGACCTGCTAACTGACTCAATGTTATTCTAGACAGGGCTAGCCAATGTAGGCCAGTGGTTTTGAATGTAAGCAGTCACTGTAGGCTTAACATAATATACATGAGGTTAGAAGCAGGGGAGTCGAGGACTCTGAGGCCCTAGTTTCCACCAGGGCTCTATGGTTGTGATGCTAGAATGAGAGAGATTACTGTACTTTAGATGTCATTTAACATAAAAAAGGGTCTATTTTATCTGTTGAACAGTTTAACATGCAAAATAATGCAGTTGTATATTCATTCTGATATATAAATAAAATGCTTAGTGTATAAAAACATTTTTGTATCAGTAGTTACTGTATGGGACTAGACTAGCGGAGTGAAATCTTGCTGTGCACATCCACACCAGAACATCATGTATCGTCCACTTGTCCATAAGCTACATAGCACAATAGTCTTCTAACCTCTCTGTAATCTAATTTGCATACAATGGAGGACAAATTTAGCCAGGAGCTGCCGCCATCTGTATTGTTTGGAGAAGTTATACACTACAGGTAATTTAATTGTCAGTGAACTCAGGCTTTGAACAAAAAGCAGGAAATAGGGAAACAGCGTATTCCAAAAGCAAACTGGATAAATCATCGGGTAATAGGCAAAACTGGGGCAGACAATGGTGGGGTGACTGGAAAACCACAGTAATTCCAAAAGGCAGAGGCATAATCCAAAGATAAGCAAACGTGATATTGGCAGGCAAGATAAACATGCTACAAAAGGCTTGGGACAAAACAAGGTAAAGCTGTTGACAAACAGCAACTAATACGGGGCAACACAAACTGTATACACAAGGGCTGATTAGCACATAGGAAACACATGGGGGACAATTAAACAAAGGGCAGGGCTGGGACAGGAATGCAAAACTTAGGCTCTGTTTGCGCTTGGTTTTAAAATGCACCTTGGGTGACTGAATCACAAGTGGACAGCACTAAATACAAGTGCAAACGACCACCAAGACACTTTGTGATCCAATCACTCACACCACTTGATGGTCTGGGAACCATCTGACCACTTGTCATTTGTAGTGTAAACGCAAATGCGCACTTAAATGCTTCCCCCACAAGGATGTAACAGGAAAACATGTCCTGAATGCAGAAGTTAGATGAACAATGTTATGCCAGTAGCAGACTGGAAATTGAGCGTCTTCCTCTGACACTTAAGGATTTCCACACCGCATAAACAGTACGTGTCACGTCAGGGAAGGCAAGATATCTAGCTAGCTAGCCTAAGGAGCTAGATGAGTAGTCAAGAGAGCGTGAACCTCAAGTAGTGTGATGCATATGCACGCTGCATCCGTGTAAATATGCTCGGCGCATAACCGGCTATATTTAGACTGATCGTCCAGGGAGTCGGACCACAGACCAGGGAAGGTTGTGGTTGTGACAATATGAGCTTTTTAGTCACCTTCAGGTTGACTCTCCATATATGGTATACTGCACATTTGGTTTAGAACTAACCCAGGCCATATATATGCACAAGGTCTGCGAACAAGCTGTTGGGCCCAAGAGTCCCCTGTTTGTTTACCGTGAACCTACACAACAACATGATCAGATCATTTGAATACCAATTAAAAAACCCTCTGACACAGAGTAAAGCCAATGCCTCACACCCTGTCTCTCTGCATGAACCAATGGGTCCTATAAACTGCCCTCTGATTTTATGCCTCAGGGCACATTCACACTTAAGGGACCCCCATGGGGTCTGGGGGCACGTGTGTGTGTGTGTGTGTGTGTGTGTGTTGGGGTTAATCTGCAAGACAAAGGAGGCCCCTTAGTTTGCCCACTCAAAGAGAATTAGGGCCAGGGGCCTCACAGCTGAGCAGCTCGCTGACAAAAGACACAAGATGTGTCCACATGCAATAATGTGTGTACGACGTGCGTGACTGCGTGTGTGTGTGTGTGTGTGTGTGTGTGTGTGTGTGTGTGTGTGTGTGTGTGCTGAAGATAAAGCCATGCAACTGTCCAGGGAACAGAATTTAGAGCGATAAAGAGATGAATGAATGAGAAGGAGAGAAATGGGGGACAAAGACAGAGAGAAAAACACACACACACACGCTCACAGGCTATGGGAGTACAGTGGGTAGCCATTAGCTGCAGCAGACGAGAATCAATGCTAGTAATGGAGAGCAGGAGGGACAGACTGTTATATCTTCCCCCCTCTTTCTCTCTCTCCCTGTTCCTCCCTTCCTATTTCCTCTACAGCCTCCCAAACACATCAATACATCCATCCTCTCCTCCCTTTCTTGACTCCAATGTCTCTGCTCATCCATCAATCAACACATTTGACTCTCTCTCTCTCTTTCTATCTATCTCTATCTCTCTCTCTCTCTCACCCCCCCCCCCCCCTTAACAGCTGCTGGCCTACGTC
>JAODUG010003771.1:0-11032 GCA_027564795.1 Aphredoderus sayanus
AGCCTCGGTCTGAAACACGCCCGAGCAGCAGTCGAATCTCCTGGCTCATGCCCGCACTGCTCCCGCTTCACGTTGAAGCTCCTCCCTGTATTCCCTGAGCTGCTAGAAGAGGTTTCTGCCACATGGAAGGAGAACCCTTTCAGCAACAGAAGCCCCATCCAGGGGTCTGCTTCCCTAGACTTCGAAGGGAAGCAGACCCATAGGAGCCTCCTATGGAGTCACCAGTGGCAGCCCACCTTCACCCAAAGCTGTCTACTTCCCACAGGGTGCCAACCCTGCCGGTGAAGGCTGACTGTTTTCAGACTGCATTCCTGGTCAGCATCCCCTGGTAAGCCGTTTCATGAGAGGAGCTCGCAGGCTTCTGCCTGTGCGGAAGTCATTTTCACCCTCATGGGACTTGGCAGTGGTGTTGGAGGGCCTATGTGGCCCGTCCTTTGAACCACTGGAGGACCTAAAACTCCTGTCCTTTTGCTGCTGGCGTTGGCATCAGCCAGACGTGTCAGTGACATGCACGCTTTCTCTGTGCACCCGGCTTGCACTCAGTTTTCTCCTGGACATCTTGTATCTACCTGGGCTACACATCACATGGGTAAGCCTGTGACAAAGCAAAGGCTCGCTCACTGGATTGTTGGAGCTATTATTTTGGCGTATATGAGTAGAGACCTCCAGCCCCCTGCTGTTTAGAGGTATCTCTATCCAGGAGATCTGTGCAGCAGCTAGCTGGTCCTCACCACTTACCTTTGCAAAGTTCTATAACCTAGTTGAGCGTGGGGTCCTCGAGGGTGTGAGACTCTAGTGGCCCTCTACAGGGCGCTGGTGGTCGGTCTTCGAGTTGAGCTCGTCTGGCAATACGGGAGTCTCCATATCCCATTGTGAGACAACTCACTCATGCTACTCAGGGAACGTAGTTACAACGCTAGGTTAACGCTAGATATTTTGGCATAGAACGTAATCATGTTTTTACAATAGTTTCCAGGGAAAGTAATTCTTGTGATATAAGGTTGAAATGTTCACCATTGATTTTTAACTGCAAAATTTCACTTAGATTTTTGCTGTGCTGTAAAACATTTAGATTTTTCTCTTTTACGGTTTCTTACAGTTGTATTTTTATTTCAATTTATTTTGAAATCCTATTTTATTGTACAACATGTTGTTATGTGAAGCAATTTGAGTCTGGCATGAATTGTGCCTTACACCATTACATGTTAATACACACACAGAGGTACAGGTGCATACACAAGCATGCATGCACATACTGTACACATGGACAGAGAATCATCTGAAGCAGTCAGCAGTCTCTTCATTTCACATTCATTCCATAACCATGGGTGAGCGTTTCCTTAAAACATTAGCAAACAGTCATTAGCGCTTATGAGGCTCCACTTGTCTGGGATTGCTCTGTTTGAACACGGGGAGAAAACAAGGTTTCTTTTAGCACAGCAGCAGCATAGCAACAGAAACAGACCCCCTTCATTTAAAGATTCTCATCATAGCTCAGAGAACACACATGTAACCCACGGTTACAGATCTATATTTGGGCCTGAGACATGCTGTCTCTGTAGAGATGACTATTATTACCCATAGTCCTTTGGTTTTTAATTATTCTGTTTTTAGATTTAGTCAACTATTTCTTAAATGTTGTCTCTCCCAAGAGGTTTGGGTTGTTTTGGAGCTTTGGAATATATTTCCTCCCCAATAAAATCCTCAGTAATTGAAAATGAACATTAGAGCATAAGCATGCCAAAAATGTGTGTTCTACAAATCTGAAACAAAGTATGTGCCATGCTGTCAACCACACAACCTACATACAAAGAGCTTCCCGTGCTGTTACAACTACAGGATTTGGGATTGTGTGTTTTGGTATTTGTGTAATATACTGTTACTTTTGGCATATAAAACAAACAGTAATATTTACATGTGCTGAATATATCTGATATGACAGCCTTATGCCCACCCTATCATGTTGGCTTCTTGCAGGATCCTTGAGTCAAATGCAGGCAGATGCAGCACACACGTAATATTAACCCTCCTGTTGTCCTCTGGGTCAAACTGACCCAATGCACTATCTCTTTGTGGCAGATAGAAGGCACCAATCCAAATTCTAATGCTTACACACACATATGATGTGCACTGCTGGCACAACAAGGTGTGAGTCTGAAACCTGAGAACATCAGGAGGGTTAAAAGGCACAAAAATAAACAAATACATAATACCCACATCCAAACACACATTGTTTACATCTTTATTGATAGCCAAACCAATTTACTTAACACATTCCAGCAATATTGTATCACCAGTATCAATTTGCTAATTCCTATGTTCTTTGTGGTAACCTTTACATGTCTCCAGACCTTCCACCATGCTCTGTTCTCTAATGCCTTGGGTTACAGAGCTAGCGGGCTTATATAACTGCCATGACATTTTCGGGTGGGATGTGACCTGCTCTCTGCTCCTTCACTGCTTTGAGGTTCACACAGATATTTGTTCAGGCGAACTATGAGGAATGACATTGCTGGTGGGCTCAATTGATGTCTTCATGTAACATCAGTAGCGTTTTGGTTCTTTCAGAGTCCTTCTATGTGTGGCAAACATCAAAGATGGTCATGTGAGTAGTCATACAATAGCCTACTCTGTGTTTTACAGTACATCACTATCCAACCCTTCCACGCCAGTGTAGGCCTAATGCTGGATATCCTTTCAACTATAAGTAAATAACAGATATTTTTATGTTTTCAGCAGCAGTACCCTTTTTTGCTTTGCCAGAAAGACTACATTAATAGTGTATTACAGTAGGTGAGGCGTAGATTGTGGATATGTGGTTTTCTAGAATAAAAGGCCAATGAGGTCTGTGTGTGTATGTACTATAACAAAGTACATACATCGCGATGAGCATTAAATATAATAATAATAATACTACTACTAATAATAATACACTTTATTTATATAGCACCTTTTATACAGAATTTGTAGACATTTGAAAGAAGAAGAAAGTGGTCAAATGAAAAAAAATAAGGAATAAAAACGGAAAACAAGATAAAAGCCATTTAAATTACAAGAACCATTCCCTAGAGGCAGAGTTTCTTTGTCCCCCTACCTTGTCCCCTCTTAATGAACTCAATTAGCAGTATTTACCTGCCCTAGCCACATCAGCAGCTAGCGGCATTTACCTGCCCTAGCAAATCTGCTAGCAGTAATTGCCTGCCCTAGCACAGAATCATCAATAAACCCACTGTGAGCAAAATTGAAAATCATTTCAGTATAGAGAGCGTGTACCTAACATGTCTGGGTAGCTTCCTCAGGCCTTATGGAACATATGTTCCTTTTTGAAACTGCACTCAAAATCTTAACCCATTTTGTAACTCACATCTCAAAGCCCAATCAATCAGATTACACCTCTGTGTGGTTTGTGATACTTGTTATTCTACTGTAACTGTATGCTGAGAATGATGTTAGTGCTTAGATGAGATCTCCACATCATAAGTTTGGCTTTCCACTCAATGTGTTTGTGGTTATCAGTTGGTTGCAGCCACATTAGCTAGAATAGCAAGCAGGTCACTAGCAAGGGTCGGACTGGCCGTCGGGAGGTTCAGGAGAACTCCCGATTGGCCGGTCCATTAGGCCGGTGGTCAAAGAATTTTTGTTTCAGTTACTAATGTCTTTACAATCCGCGACCAGGCCAGCTGGCTGCAGCTGAACGCTGTCTCTGTGTCACGGCGATGCCGCGCCATAAGACAGTCAGAGCGATGTCACATTGTTCATCTGCTGTGTAACCATGGAGTGGGACTATTGTAGGCCTACTGGTGGCACCTGACCAGCCTTCTCCGCTTGCTTTGGGGCCCATAATCCCAGACAGGGCCAAGCCATGGGAAACATGACGTCAAAACAGTCTCCATACAAAATAAGTAACCTTTCCCCGTCTTTCCTCGTCTTCACCCAGGCCTACGTTTTCATATTTCACTGGTATGTCCGGATGGCTCCCACATTAGCAAAATAAATGCCATCACAGTAATCATTATAATGTTGAACAATAATATCTGCGGGAACTTGAATGAAAGCCTGGAGAGCTTTGTTGACCTTTCTGTGCTATACTGGTCCTGGCTTCAGTGTGCGCACTGCTGGGCCTATTGTGTTCCCAGGCCTTATCATTGTGTTGCAGCTTCCTCTCATGCTGCTAAGTGTGTGCACGTGTGCGTTAATGTGTGTGTGTGTCTTCAAGACAAGACGGGTTTGGTAGAATAGCAAAGAGGCTTGTACAATCACACACGCGCACACACAAACACACCACTGTTTGGACCAAAGGGTACCTGTTGACAAGACACTTATAAACGAGCTGTTTCCTGGATGAGGCTAAACATGATGACGTTTCAATTCCAAATACATTGCATGTGGAATAAAGACTGAATTATGTTAGAATTATGTTTACAATTGTATGTTTAGTATGTTTACATTTTTCATTTAATTTGAAATGTCATTTTGACAGCCTAATGGCACCATTCTTGTGCCGAATTCCTACTATTGCAGGTTGTAATTATTGAGATGAAGCCATAACTATATTATCATATAATAATAATAATCATATAAATGTCTGCATATAATTATGTTTTTTATTTTATTTTATTCAAAATAAACACCTCATGGAACACCTCATGGCAAACAAATCAAACCAGACATCAACCATGATGTCATCAGTGGAGGGCAACATCACATCCCAGAACAGATGGACAACGCGACATGATTTCAACCCAGATAAATTGATATCTTAGACACCATGTCATCAAGGCCAGGAACACACACACACTAAGCTATCTGATGTCACAGACATACCGTATCATATCTCAATCAATATGCACACAATTGTCATTCATTACTGTTAATTACTCCTGTCCTCACTACTGTAATGTGAATACATACAACGTCATCCACACTTCCTAAAAGATTATAAGATAATAACAATAGCTAGTAATTGATAAGTATATATTGCAAGACAATTATACTCAAAATAAAAACTCATAAATGACACAAAAAGAAACTACATTAGTCAAGTCATATAAATAGATGGAAAAAATTAAGAAACCTTACTAAGGTTGGTCAAACTGTACAGATAAAACAACGAAATTAAAAAGAATGAAAGAAAGAAAGTTACATGGAGAGTGGAGAATGGAGAGGAAGGAAGCAGGTCTCCACCTGTGTCTTGTCTCCATCCTCTCCTCTAGTGTGGGAGAAAGACATCCTATGATGTCACGTTAGCCTCTATTCACTCAGACAATACGCCCACCACTGGGGTTTTCCCCTGCCCTGGCAACAGGGGGAGCTCTTGTGTCCTGGTGGCATGTTTGATGTGAGTCATTGCCTCCTCTCTCCCACGCATGACACACACACACATGCACACGCACACACACACACACACACACACACACACACACACACACACACACACACACACACACACAATAAGACACCATGCTGGACATACAACACATTGACAAATGGGACCATGCATTGCATGCAGGGGAGGGGAAATTGTTGCTAGGGGCAACTCATCCCAACACAATGTTGACCCCAGCAAGACCTTAAGCTTATCCAATAAATAGCTGCATTGATTCCTATGGAGAGAGTGAGATAACAGAGGGAGAGGAGTGGAAGAAGAGAAGCAGTTTAAGAGTGACACATCAGAGAGAGGGAGAGTGTGTCAAGGCCCTTTTCTTTGGTTACAGATTGACCTTCTAATTCATTTTATTCATCTGTCTACTCTGCTTATATCTACCAATAAATGAACCATCTGTCTGGCAAAGCAAGCGTAATTTGAAGAAGCTTTTGAACAGCGGATGTTAACATTTTGTTTTCAGCTTTTGGTTCAATGGTATGATACAATAAGCAATAGCATTGCTTTCTTAGCTTTCTTATGAATGGGGATTTTAACTCAGTGTCTCCTTAATCCCAATCTAAAGGTCAAATAAGTAAGATTGACGCCCATACAAATGCAACAGAGTTAAGTCCTACAGCTTTTTTTTTTGCTTTTTTTTTTTACACCAACCTCCCTCCCCCAAGTCCCATCCCCTCTCCACTTTTACACCCCTGCACTCACGCAAGAGTCCAGCTGAATAGGTTGAGATGGATAGAACCCTGCCTACATGCAGAACTTTACCATCTGCATAGGATAAATCAAAGGTGAAATTCTTCTTTTTATTCAGGGACAATTTTAGCTCTATATTTAAAGAAATTGCAGCAGGTTTACCACTGTAAATTATAGGTTATAAACTGTGCTCTGCAGTAATACAAATACTATAGTAATTATAATAATATTATTGTATTATGTCCTCATGCACACATAATATATTTAGGTAATGGAAAGTATAAAATGAAATGTAATTCTAATTTTAAATCTCTGCTCATTGACTGCATTGGTCCCCCTAGTGTTAAGGGGGCTGAACACCAGCACACCAACCTCACCACAGCAAGCCCTGACATCCTGTCGCCATGACGGACGCTGCTCTTCCACAGAGCAGGGCGCTGAACTGGGAGCTAGGATCTATAGCTGATCTGGAGATGGAAGGGCCCGATAAGGCAGGAGCTACAACAAACTATCTGAAGCCATCAAAGCCACGTTACCATTGTTCTCCCACACACAGGATGCAAGGTTTGTTGTGTTATTGTTGGAGGAGGGAGAAGGACTCAGGGGGCTGAGTTGATGTTGAGAATGGAAGGTGTGTGTGTGTGTGTGTGTGTGCGCGCGCGCGTGTGTGTGTGTGTGTGCATGCACGCCTGTTAACATCGCCATGGTATAAAGTTAGTGAGTGAACATGGAACTATGAGAGTGCGATGTGTGTGTATAACGTTGTAGACTGTGTGTGCACACACACTTGTTTTGTGTCTCAACAATACAAACACTCGTGTTTTATTTAAATGCAATACGCTTCACTGTCAAACTCCTTTTAAATCTAAGACGGCAGTCAAATTGATCAATAATGGATCTGTGTGTAAATGCTTTAAATAAATAACCTCATTACTTACTTTATTTGCGCAAACACTGCAGTATACATACTACAGTACATGCACAGTGGTGCATGCTGGGTATACAGGCTGTGTATTGCATTGCAGCAGGGAACGGAAACCGTCAGTACCTGAGTCAGAGCGGACGAGGGTGTTAAGCAGCTCTCCGCTGGACGGAACTCACGAAGCATGCAGGAAAACACCTGCAGACCCCCAGAACAAACACACAGAGAGAGAGGGGGGGGGGGGGGGGAAGAGGTGGGAGGACCAGGAGGAAGGAGATCGGGGAGGAAGGAGGGAAGGGAGAGGAGAGAGGGGGTGAAGCATCATAAGCATATTAAACTAACTTTATATATTGTGGTTTAGTATGTCAGCTAACATACTATAAAAACAATAAAACACCTTTGTGCGCTTATGTGCACTTTATTGTGCAGGCCATTAGCTACTGTTTTCTTTTACGTGGTTGATCATGTGGTAGTATGACAATATGCTGTCATTCTATTAGAATATTATTATAATTTCAGGTGTATGACCTGTCTAACAATTGATAAATGTATTACATGTAAGTCGCTTTGGATAAAAGCAAAAACAAATTTCTTTTATATTTTGGCATGGTAAAACCCTGGCTGATTTAGCTAGCTAGCTTTACATACAGTTTCAGTCTGGGACTGTGTAAACCCCGGCACCTCATCCAGGTTGGTAGTGCAGATGGTGCCCGACAGAAATTAACTGCTTCTGCCTATCTATCTATACTTCCTATTGATCTTAACCATAGCCATTAAACCCAGACCCAGGACAGGAGTACTGCATCGGTCCAAATCCCAGTCAGTGTACCCTACACATATTGGTTCTCTGTGCGCGATGAAAGAAAAATTGAATAGTGATCAAGAATGTTCCGCCAACTTCCATAACAATGATAACAGAGACGCAGCTGGGCACAGACAGGCAGTGTCCTTTCTTGTTAAGGAACAAGGCTCTTTCACAGGGAGGAGCTGGCCCGCGGTCCAGCTTGCCGTCCAGACGTGGCGTCCCTGACACACTTCCCTGGCTGTGGTGCAGCCATTACTGGGCTTTACTGTGCTGCATCTCTTCCCACTCCGTCTCTCCAGATGGCATTGTTTGCAGACACAATTTTCATTGTGCCTGGAGTGGGAGGGGGCCATGAGACATGGAAATCACCGTCGGAGCAGACGCCTAAAAGGTTTTGGACCCTCTGACCCTGCATGTGCTCCAAGTCAGATTGCCGTGGTGGTTTGTACAGTATAGCTGGGTTCATCTCTGCTGCATGGTTATGTTCCATCTTCCGGTGCTTCCTCCATTCCTTTACCAGCTCCAATGCAACCTGCATTCCCCCAACACCCCCCCTCCAGACACACACATACATTCTCCTGGGAGGTAAAGCCTGGATTTCCCCGTTTCCACTCTCTCTATCGTTAACCACTAACTCCTCGCCCCTTCTCGTCCTCACCCTCTCATTTACAGCCACTCCTATAATTTCCTCACCTCCCCTCATAAGCCATTATGTCCTCTTTATTCAGCAGGGATCTTCCTGTCACTCTTACCTGGCCACTGAGCAGGGAGCTCTTGCCGGCCCACACAAGACTTTCATACATCGCTATTGTTTGCAAAAATGTCCAGTGCTGTAACTGTTCCTCACACATTATTGCAGGTATATTAAACTGGATGCATGTACACATTTAGATGCTGAATACTGTAGGTTATACACCAGTCAGTGTAAGCAACCAATATTCTGTTAGAATAATGACAATGGCATACATGAAGATATCTTCTCCCCGGAAGAAACATTTTACTGACGTAGACAATCTGTGTTATTACACCTTGTTTGTTTAGGACACTTGTTATCTTCTCATAGACACGATATCTAGACTGTAGGTACTGTACCACAAAGCTGTCTGATATACATAGTTCCTTTGTCTCAGTTAAATTTCCAGACATGTTCAGTGGTTTACAATCCAATCTGGCACTACAGAGTGCATTACGTGTAAAGCCCTTTGAGCTGCAATTCCTATGCTGTAAGAAAGGTGCTATTTAATGACCCAAATCACTGTGTGTGTTTCAAACCCGAAGACAACAGGATGGTTAAAAGGCATGGAAAAACTAATAAAAACAAACAATAATAAAGAAATAAAAACACACAGCAATGAAAATTAAATTAAAATACACATTTGGCCTGGTGGTCAAATATTATATTTAAGTACATCACTAGGGATAAATAAAGCATTTTGCTACTGCTGCTACAACAGATGTGTGCCTCCACCCGGGACTTGAAAAGATTTTCCAGAAAATTTACCTGTTACCTCAACATGATGCCAAAAATGATCTTAAGCTGTTTGTATACATGGGGCTACAGGTATGAAGACATACCTTGCAGAGCTAAAGATCACTGGAACAATACACATGAGTATACAGTACTTATATTTGAATCAATATACTATAGATCTTACTGTAAATACACAAGAGCCATCATTATTAGAGTTGGCATATAAAAGGAACACATGTCCTTGACTATTTCATGTATACGACTACCTTGAAGGCTTTTGTCAGGGTACAGTATTTGTATGTGTATGCATTCACATTTAAAATGTGAGTGCTTGTGTGATTAAATCCCTCTCTCATTATTCAGTCTGTCTGCCCACCAGCCTGTCAATCAGCCACCTGTGTGTCCATTCTCGCCCGGTCAATCAGCTACCATTGCTCCAAATTCCCTGTGTCTCCGTGCACTATCTAATGTAACCACCTCAATATTAGTAATTAGCAGCAAGCAGCACAGTGACAGTAAAGTGCTTTAGGATGTGGTTAACATCTATTCACTCCTGTTCTAGGCTGCCTCAACCTGCCTGATCGCTGTCTTTGATTACAGGGTCCTCAGCTGAACCAGTGTCTGAAAAACGACCCTCCTTGTGAATGGTAGAATGGGTGTCTGAAAGAGCCAGAGGGAGTTGATATTTGTGTGTAGGTGGGGTGCAAAATTGTTAATGGGCGTGTGTTTACATGTGTGTTTCTGTGTGAGCCCACACACGCGTGTCTGGTGTTTGTGTGTGGGCATGCGCGCACATTAACACACTTGTTTGTACAGTGGCCTATGTGCATGTGGGTGTGAGTGCAGGTGTGCACATTCTCTCTGTGCTGAGAGTTCCACATGCATAATTTGAGGCATTAGATGGATTTTAAATTGCAGGAATGTAGCTGCATGGCAGAAGTACAAAGAACAGAGCTACCGTGTTGTAAAGTTGCAGAGGCAGAGCGCGTCATATTAATTACCTGAGGCCTCCTGACCACTTTAATTTCTTGCTCAAATAATCTTTAGAGTCTCTGTTTGAATTTAATAGACCCAACACAGACATACAGTACATACTGAATGGCTCACTGCTTGGCATACCACTGAGCTTTTATCATTTCACTCTTATTGTTTTGACAGAAGGAAAATGTGATAAGATAAGGTACAGTAAAACTTTAGTTATTGTTCCCTGAGGGAAAACTCTGTTTGGAGTCTGCATGGAAATTAGCACACTTCTGGCAAACACAACCCAACACTGTAGATGCTTAGTTACTCTGTAGTTACTGTTGTTATGGAAAATGTATATTTTATGCAACCATTTTCTGAAATATTAATTCTGTTCAGTGGTTTTAAAACTTAATCAAAAATGGTTTTCAAAAATCTTGACCCATACATAATAATACAACATTATACATTCTAAATACGTTCTAGAATAAATCATGCTGCACATTGTCTGAAAGTAGTTTGGCTGTGGCATATACAGTAGAGTAAGACAGCATGACTTCCACTGTGGTTCAGCTATAAGAAGCCCTGCAATGCATCTGAGGACATTTCTCTGAAACTGTGAATCCACATTCTCTCTCTCTCTCTCTCTCTCTCTCTCTCTCTCTCTCTCTCTCACACACACGACTCCTGTACTTTGAGAGGAATAGGAGATAAAACTGTACCTCTTAACCCTCGTAATGTACTCGTAATATAGTATTTAGCCACACGGCGGCGCCATCTGATTGTGTATGATTTGTG
>JAODUG010003773.1:0-11029 GCA_027564795.1 Aphredoderus sayanus
ACCACCCACAATGCCTCCCTACCCCCCCCCCCCCCTCTCTCTCTCTCTCTCTCGCTCTCTCTCTCTCTCTAACAATCATGTATATGAGGTGAGCAAGACTGGAGCAACCAGCCACGGAAATCAGTAGGAACGGGGAGAAGGAAAGACAACATGGAAAACAAAGTCAGCGTCTATGTGTGAGAAAGCATTTCAGCCAAAGATCCTTGAGCTCTTCAGAGCAGGCCTGGACAACGATAGCTTTGTTCAGGCTAATTGTACACAGACATCCCCCTTTTCCTACAAACCCCACTCCCACTTCACCCACCAATGCTTCCTTGGCTAATGCTGGCCATAGACCTACATTCCTCAAAACTGAATATGGCTCATGTGGGCTTGGCATGGGCAAGCTACAGGACTGCTGAGTGAAGACTTTTGAAGGAATCCACCCAGCCAGATCATTTTACATTACTGTAAGGCCCTGCAGGGTGAACGTCCACTACAGAACAAAGACAATGGAAATGGATGGTTGTGCAGCCAAGTAATGTTCTTAATGTCTCTGGTCGGAAAATGTCACCCACCGGAACCCAGCAGAATGTAATACTTGGGATTCAGAGATTTTCTCATTGAATAATGGATGAAAATAAGCGTTGGAAAAGTGTTACCGTAAGCTGTAAACCTCATAATATTGTTATTTGGGTTCATGGTTTCTTTGGGTTACTTATGGTTTGATTATGTTCCATGACCCGAGGGTGTAAGAAAGTAGGTCAAAGCTGTGTTTTTGAACATGCTTGTATTAATCTGTTAACATAGGACGGAAATGTGAAGAAACCTGAAGTTGCCTTTTGTGGAGTAGGCTTGCTGCAACAATATCAGCATGGCAATCACAGAGGCGTGTCTCACAAAATCAGGATGGGTTTACCAGGCTATCTGTAGTGTGTTTATACAATAAGTCAAATCAATACTATAATATAACAGTAACCTCCATGCAGGATAGGTTATTTGACCGTGACAGGTTATACTTTATGCTGGTGACTACTGAATTCCTTACACTGTCATTGTCATGGTCAAGATAAATGACACATGCATACGAGCGCGCACACACACACAAACACATACACACACACACACACACGCACAGACATGGATATGGCTGGGCTTGGGTTTGGCAGGGGAAATACAGTTATGCTAAGTTATAATTGTATTATATATGTCTTGTGTTTGGTTTTAATACAGCAAGGAGGCAGAACATGGCTCATAATGTACGCTCACTTGCATTCCACATTATCCAGAAGGCTCATATTCAGGAATGTCTATAGTTTCCTAAATAGGAGCTGCTTCGTTCCTGCTGATAGCCAGGGTCTGTGGGCCTAGCCCATGGTTCTAGCGTGCTACAAGCGCCCTGGGTTCCAGCTGGCACAGTGTGTGAGACCTTGTCCGCTGCTAGCTGCTAGCTGACAGCGTTAGCAGAGAGCTGGCCATGCCCCACTAACACTCATACGCATACGACACCACTTCCTCTGCAGGTGGGTGTGCTGCTAATACAGGTCAATAGTGGAGCAGTCCGCTCTGCTTGCTGTGACGTCTGGGTGTGATAACACAGCAGTATGGGACACGGTCCTTGTTGATGGCTTTGACTTTTTCCACAGTAGTTTGGGCATTTTGTGGCACACACACCCAACCCAAATGGAAATGTGTCTCAATCCTAACCAGAAAGATTCCGTGTAGTGGGTGTGCAGCGGAATGCTGCACACAACAGTAAAATGTAACTTTAGGAAAATGGACAGTACATCATTATTCCTGCTATATTCCATTAATATCATCACTAGTTTTTGGAATTCAATAAATGCAATGTAATGGTCAATTAACCAAACTGTTTCAATACAACATATATTATGTCTCCATCTAAGATTGACAGGATTACATACAGGCCCATAGAGTACAAGTGAGTAGAAGTCCACCCTGACTTACCTCCAATCTATCCATCTCACAATGAGATGCATTGAGGGCCATTTATATCACGCTACTGGAGATCGACCACACCACTTTTTAACGCCTCCAGTCTTAAACAACTGGAATATTGATGGTTACAAGGAGCCTGGTAGTACTTGCTCACACACACACACAGGCTTATGCTGCCATAATGCCCCCAGTGTGGTAGGGCCTAACTAGACTCTTTCTTCTCACTATATCTCTGATTATTTTCTTTTCTTAAAGTAGCCTACAGATCCTAGCACTATTAGATGTGTTATGGTCATGCTGTAGATCAGCCCAGTCAGGAAATGTTCACTTTTAAAGGTGTGGTCAGTAATGCTGAAGAAACATATTTGAACAATATCAAAACAAAAACACCTCTCCCTTCAATGCCATAGGGTGCTCCCTCAGAAGCTCCGCCCCATACGGATGGAAATGCATTGCCACTGTTGTGTGGTGCGGTCTGCACCACATTGTTTGCCTTCCCATTTACAGAGGTAGGTCTGTGTAGAAACACTGCATAGTTTTTTCACCGACTCTACCTTTAGCTATGCTATGTTAGGCCACCTACTACAATAGTACAAACCTTTGTATGTCAGGACGACAACCATATGTCTGGATGTGTTCGCGTTACGCAAGCTGTAATTCAGCTGGGGCCCTACCTTGGTGACGTAGTACACACACTGCTGGAAGCTGAGCATTATGACCTCCTCCAGGGCTGATATCGTCTCCTCGCTGGCAGAATGGATGCACGGCAGGCTCCGCTCCAACACCACTGAAGACCACACACACACACATGCACACACACAGTTTTGCTATTGTTTAGCTTGGTCTCATAGAGAAAAAAGAAGTGAAGTTAGCCATCAACCTAAGTTGTCCTCTTCTATGTCCTCCTCCTCATCCTTCTGTCCTCGCTCCCTGCTGGTCCTCCAGTCCAGTATCAGAGGCAGCTGCTGCTGGACGAAATGCAGCAACTCCAAGGCATTGGACATCCAAACCACCAGGGGGCGCAAGCCACTGATCATCCCCTCAAGACTTAGGGGCTTCAGCTCTTCTGTTGATTCACTGTTTCTACTGAAATACATCGCAGCATATCTGGCGTTACAATCAGCTGTCGCATAATGCAATGGATGTACTGTATTCTAGATAAACACTGTCATTATTAACACAGATGAAGAAGGCTTGCATGAATGAGATGTAGGTTGAGTATACTGTATTATTAACATCTGACATAAATGGCTGTAAAACACAAGTAAAAGTAAGCATGGTAAACGATATGCACTTACACTTCAGGTTGAAGTGCAGCTAGATGCTTGGTGTGCTCCTAAATAACAATAGGGCAAAAAAAGCAATTATGACGTGATCACTGCATCATGACACATTAGACATGCATGTAACAAACTATTCTGAAAATCAAACGGTTATCATTCAGTAAAGTGCAACTCACATCAAACTTATATGGATGATTTTGTTTCTGCTCTCGTTCTCTCTAATACACACTTGTCTTCATGTTCGGTGGTGGACTTGTTGTGTGGCTACATTTAGTGGAATGACTCACCCACATGGCACCCTGAACTCCAGCAGCAATGAGCAGCAGTAGCCTGCGGAGGTCTGATGCGTGACGGTGCCCAGCAGAATGCTGGACACACACACACAGCAGGAAGGCAGTGGTTAGTAGCGGCCTTCCTTTGGCACCCTCGCCCACCATGCTGACCACCTCCCTGACCAGGACATCCTCCAGGTCCACCTCATAGTTCACACATAGGATGTGCCCCTCTGGGTCTGTCAGGAAGGCAGCGGATGTGTTCAGGGACGGCTGGCGTCTGCAGCTCTCGGGGTCAGCGCAGGTGGTGATGGTGGCACTGCAGGGCCTCGGCTTCCTGGTGCTAAGGGGACTAGGGGGAGACGAGGCTAGGCTCAGCAGCCAGGGCACTCCAGGCGGGTGGTCTTCAGGGCTGGAGGACACATTCAGGTCCTACAGACACGCAGTAGAACGATAATGAGCATAGCTTGTATAACCTTCCTGCTGTCCTATGGGTCAAAATGACCCATCTTTATGTGCCAGCAGAAGGCGCCAACAAGGACATTGAACCCGCCGCGGTTGGCACCATCTGCGTTTGAAACCCAAGGACAGCGGGATAATAATGGTTTTCAAATGGTTTGATCCTAAATAACACGCTTTAGAATGATCCAGTCATCTTGACCAATGTTAAAATCATTGTGACTTGCTGGGGATGTTCTGTTTACTGTACACATGTCTCTTCACCTTAGGCTTCGTCGATAAGGGATCCTTGAACAGAAACAGGTAGCATCGCCCCAGTCCGATGACATCACCAGATCTAAGCGCCGCCTCATCTCTCAGCACCTCCCCGTTCCGCGTTACCATGGCGTCTTTGCAAGGCTGGAGCAGCACGGGGCTGCCGTTGCTATGGTAATGCAGGCAGCAGTGCTTCGGAAGGATGTCAGGGGCAAAAAGCAACACGGAAACCTTTGACCTGTCATCAGTGTCACTGTCTCGACCAATCACAGTGCTTGGCACTGTTATTAAGTACATAACATATTCCTAAAAAGAAAAGAGAAAGAAATGTGGGGAAACATGACCATTCATAAAATAACTATACTACATATGAGGCTGTGTAAACACTTACAGTCTCACAATACCAGTGTAACTTTGGTTGCAGACCTGTTAGTCAGTATCCAAGCTTTCCAGTCCATCTAAGTCTAAATCCACGATTAACAAACAAAAGTTTCAATACTTGGACTGAGCAGCAGGCACAGAATAAAGCATACAGTAACATGTCTTGTGATCCCTAAACCTTGTTCTCAAAGTAGTTTATTTTTGTTGATACTCACTGCTGCACTTATACTCCCTGCAGTGTGTGATTTCTTTGTGTGTTTGTGTGTGCAGGCATATACAGTGTGTGCATGCGTGTGTGTATGTGTGTTCGAGTGTGTATCTATGTTTGTGTCCACCGTTTTCCCACTTGTGATCATACAGGAAGCACTGCCATGGTTTCCTGATCAGTGTTCTGTGCATGCTGACCTCTCCCAGAATTATGCCCCCCATTTGTCTCTCTGCCTGTGTAGGATTGTTTCAAGTGATAAAACATTTGGTGTCCTGAACAATATATGTATTACTATTATGTATTACTACTCATAGGCTGGCATCTGTTCTACCCCTGCTGCCCAGTAGTGTTTCTACAGATAGAGAGTTCTGGGAGCACTATAAAGCTAACAAGAAGCATACCTAATTTGTCAGTGGTGTTTGCGGTTATGTTAATATGAGTCTCGCAGAGCCAGCCTTCACTTGCATCTGAGACACAGGGCTGGCTAACTGCATCCAGAGCTGTTCTTTCTTTTGATTGACATGCACAACGACCAACTACAAAACTCAATGACCAAATTGGACGTTTAACTTATAATGAGGAATTGGGAAACTTATTGACACACGTCTGGCTGTGGGCAGATCTTGTAAATCTGTTAAATAAGTAGGCTACGGTTACTGCTTAAAATAAACAGAAAGACAGAAATTAGTATATAAAGCACCACATCATGCTGGAAGTACATTTACAGACCTGTGAGTCACAAAGCTAACAGCCAATGAACATCTACTACACCTCATGATAGTGCTGACATGCTTACACGGGTACAGCGTGTATCAGACCTTCAGCACACAGTTGCTAATGACGGAAGAGGCTGAGACTATGTTAATATTAACTACATACACAAAAGACATGCATGCACGAGACCAGCTGTATTGTGTGTGTGTGTGTGTGCGAGTAAGGTTCTGAAACAGTGGTACGATCAGGGTGCATGTACCTGTGCATGGCTATATCCCTGCAGCAGCAGCAGGTATGGACAGTCGTGGGGGGGGTGAATGGAGTACAGAGAGCCATTATCGCCACTGGACTCTGTCTCCTCCCTCTCTGACTCCTTTCTCCCGCGCCCCTCCCTCTGCAGGACAGGACAGAGGGTCTCTGTGTCTGCCCCCAGCCCAGCGGTCCACTCACAGGGAACGCCAGGGCTGGGAGCTTCACTCTGCATGTCACTCTGCTCAAGGGGGGGCTCGCACTCGTGCCTGGCTCCCAGGTCATGGTGCCGCACAGGAAATGCACTCTGGTGGTTCTGGATGTTCTGGTGGGCCTGGTGGGTCTGGAGGTTCTGCTGGGTCTGGTGGGCCTGGAGGTTCTGGAGATTCTGCTGGGCCTGGTGGGCCTGGAGGTTCTGGTGTGTCTGGTAGGTGTTGTCCCCATCTGCAGGCTCTGTGTCTGACCCCAACAGGTCCATCTCGCTCCTGCTCCTCCAGAGGTTGTGACCACGGGACGTACGCTCTATGACCGTAGAGGACACTCTCGACCGACTCTTCTGCAACTTACGGGCCTGGGCGTTGATACCTGAGAATGGGCACATCACAGAAAATAAACTAAATAGTAATATAATATAGAGTGCTTAGCTTTTAAAGTGATTTATAAGATATTATTCCAGTAGATGTCACAATAAGGGCACCATATTTCCAGAACAAATAAATTCTTTGTGGGCCACACACACACACACACACACACACACACACACACACTAACATGCACACGTAGCCGGCCCGGATATGTAAATAAGGCACAGCGAAGCTCGGATTTCAACACACACACACACACACACACGCACACACACACACACACACACACACACACACACACACACACACACACAGAGGGGATGTGATGTAATTCTCTGCTCAAGACACAATTGCTCCACCACATCTTTAAACTGAAAATAGTTGTTTGCTGCTACAGTATATTAATATTTAAAATATTGTATAGAACTTTAATGCTGTGTTATTCCATCTTAAAGGCAAACTGATTTGTTTGTTATGTTTTTCGGATAAAGGATAAAGTATGTGTGTGTGTGTGTGTGTGTGTGCATTGTGTCATTTGTACATATGCGTGTACAGAGTACAAAAGCTGCGTAAAGGAAACAGACCTCAGTGGAAAGAGAGACAAAGCTCATGGAAACAAAGGTTCACCCAACACAGTCCGTGTCCACAAGCTAACAGCTATCACACGCAGTGCCACTCACAAAGCAAACATAAAGCATGACCCTGGGTCTGTCGTAGCCAGCTGTATCAACCACAACCTGGAACAACACAGCAGTAGCAGAAAGCTGAACAAGCCAACAGCAGGCGAAAAGTGGGAAATACTGTGTTTACATATATGCTGCCTGTCATTGAAAAATATTTTCATTATAGAATATAATAGCACATAGGCCCTATAGACAATAGGCAGTGTTAACTGTATATGCCCATCCTGGTGCCACCAGGGACCGCCCACCTCCCAAGAACAATAACTGTAAGTTATGACGTGCTGTATATGATTTACGGCTATAGGTTTCCCAGACTCTCCAATCAGGCATCGTACCAGCAGTGACCGTGTCCTTCTCTCTGGCCCGCTTCTCCTCCACCGAGCTCCTCCGCTGGATTTCAAAACGTCTTGCCAGGCCCTCTCTGGGTTTCCATAGTGACTGGAGGAGGAGGGGCTTCTCGCTGTCCCCGACCACCCGGAAGCCCTCCGTCTTCCACTGATGGCCTTCGATGGAGCCAATGGCATCGCAGAGAACATAGGACTCTGACTTCTCCTTGCTCAGACCATACCTGGATGATTATGATGATGATGATGTGGAATTAAAATAGAGACTTATATGTTATAGTGTATTGGTTGGTCTTCCATTTGCACTAAGAACTTAGAATAACATAATCTTAACAAGACCAATAAAGTGTAGACAGCAAAATTATCAACACAAAACAATTCAGTATGTGCAGTATTTCTTTACTAATTCACCACTGAACTGCAGTATTTGTTCTGGCCGGCAATTAGGAATATAGTTTATAGCTGAGAGATAGAACACATTTTATTCTCTACTTCACAGGCCAAATGCCATTTCTATTAATCACTCCATTGTTTATATGATTTAAACATTAGCAAAGACTGACAGAAATTCTCTAGAGACGCAGCCTCAACGCTCCAATCTGGCTGTCTTTCACACAAGCATGTGGTGTGCTAGAAGCTAGAACCGTTAATAACAATAAACAGTTTGGCACACAGACATACTGTGCATTATAGTGCAGTTATAATAAACAGCTGCCCTCTAGGTCAATTTGCCTTTGTTCATTCCAAAACATGATAATCTCAACAAGATGCACATGCTCTCATTTCATCTCTTGCCAGACTTTTCATGCATCAAAGAATGCTGTGACTATGCCTGATATGGATAGCATGTACTGTACAGTGGAGTTCATATATTATAGTGTATGGTATATGCACACACACACAGGCACTGACGCACCTGACCTTACCTTTCAAGGGCCTCTTTGACAAGCTCCTTGGCACTGGAGTGCATGGTGGCCAGGACACTCTTATAGTGGGCCCCCTCACAAAGCTCACTGCCAAAGATCTTAAGGATTCCTGGAGCAGTTATCTGATTGGACAGCTCCGATGGGTCCTCTGCAAACTGTGTTTCCCCAGGGACCACTAGATGACAGCACATGACAATCAATATAACACAGGACTAAGCTGACTTTCCTTGTCAGGATGCATTCTCCTTTAGCTGGTAGAACATGTACACATTCTTTCTCCCTATAGCCACTGATACATTTGTGCAATTTTGTATTGAAATAGAAACAGTGAGCTGGTGCAGACATTCAAGATTCTGGGGGTGCTATAGCACAATCATAGAGTGTTCATTTAACTGCATTGTCCTACAAGTCATCTACGTACTCCTGCCATTCCACACTTGGCCAGGTATAGGTGACCTGAAGCCGCTAGTCTGGGCCATGTGGCTGGACCCGGAGGGGTTGCCACGGAGAAAGACGCCTGACAGGCGGTTGGTATGGCGACGAAGCCGACTCTTGGTGGGCTGACGAAGGGTTAAACCTTCTGCCGATGTGGAGGAGGAGTTGGAAGACACTGACCTAGGAGATGGAGCAGGATGACAGAGCTAGTAGGGAGAAGCATGAGTCATCCTCTCTGGTAGAGGATCATCTATGAAGGGAAAATTGTGGTTGAGATACAAATGTATTACATTTAAAACTTAAAAATGTAATATAAAACAAAGAATGAAAACATATGAAAACATGATTGCAAATAAGAGAGAAAATGTCCAACAAATACGGCAGTGCTCAAGTTTTAATACAAAGTCCTTATTGTAGTCATTCATTTGTGATTTCATGAAGTTATTACTCAACACCTTTTGAACATCGCCAACATAGTGACTATTGCCTATAAATTAATAGGCTACATAGATACATTTGCTCCTATATAAAGAAGGCTACATACTTTTAAAGTAAACACGATGATCCCCAGTCCTCTTGATCAAGCCCTGCTGGTTCGTTAGTGAAATATAGTAATGAAGTGTTGTGTACCAGGTCTCTAAGCTACTTACAATGGTTCAAAAGTACCATGTTGCATCACTGCTTGGATATGAAAGAATTGTGTTTTAGATTAATAACACTGAAGAAATAGAGTAGTAGACCAGAATTTAAAATGCACAATTTAACTTGTCATTGATATTATTCCTGCCACTTCCCCTTATTTAAAATCCATCTATTCTCCCATTTAAGAACTACTCTAAGTAAAGGAGTAATTGAAAATGTAAAGTTCCTATTTCATAACAGTCACAGCAATTGTGTGCTGTACTATAACTTATATGCTTGACACTGTCCGGCTAAAGGAATGGTGCACAAACCTGACACTTAGTCATCCCATCATCATTTTAAATCAGTGAAGACCAGTGAAATAATACTTACTGTTGAGAGCCATCGACTGGCATTCTTCCCAGCTGGACGTACAGTCTCTTGGGGGAGGAAGATGCAGGTAAAGGTAAGTTGATGGAATATGAGGCAGCGCGTCTGGATGAGGAAATTTTCTGCTCCTCGCGGGACATCCTAATAAAATTCATTCCTATACTTAAAGCTAGCTTGTAACCGCTTGAGATACCCCGGAACAGTTAAATGTCAACTGCCATCCCGTCCCATTCAAATGCCATTTGTTCTGTGCGTAAATTCCTGGATGCATCGCAATCCCTCATCATTCAGAAGCGCGCTAGATCGCTGACGCTATTCGGGACAGCGGTTGTAACGGTTGTTTCTTATTGGTGTTCACTTGAACACGGGTCAGGTTACAGATCGAATAGGCTATATGTTATATCTGCGCGGATTGTCCTGGTCTAAAAGTTTCTCAAACGAGAAAAAACATTTAGTTGTATCTCACCAGAAAATATCTTGGTTATATATGTTCAGAATTACATATTGGGGTAGCCAATTAATTGCACATGCAATTACAAATATGTTTTTAGTGCTTTAAATTAGTAGCCTACACGTCGGTTAAGAACACAACTGGGACGACAACAAGCAGGGACGACAGGATTACACCCACCCACCACCACCCTATTACTATTTTATTGTCGAGATCTCCTGGTCAATAATCGATTGTAGCTCAACCTATGTTGAGACGGCCCCGTAGTGATGGGTCGTTCGCGAACGAGCCGGCTCTTGTAGGTGAACGTTGGGAGCTGGCTCACATATCTGAACTCTATATATAAAAATATAGCTTATAAACATTAAATAATTATATAATAATGAATATATTTAAAGTAAATGAATTGTTGTTGTTACTGTCAATCAGACACAGGAACGCAGTGTCAGCCAATGATAGCATAAATGTTCGCAGGTGCGTTCTTAGAATGATGAGTCCCAATGTATTCTTACATTGAAAGCTCTTGAGCGTTGCTCCTGTTTAGCATAGGTAAATTCCCATAAAAGGGCATGAGATGTCAGGGCCGTGTGCGACGCGGTGGCGTCATCAATCACGTATTATTGGATGGCAAGGTTCTCATTAACATATTTGATATGAATTGAAGGCGAAGAAAGGCAAGTTTATTTACAGTATACGCCTAGGACAATTGATACACAATGGCAATTGAAAGTGCTTCACAGATGAGCAGGGGCCCGTTTCAATAAGGAGGTTCAACCAACTGAGTTAAAACTTGAACTCTGAGTTGATTTACCCTGAGATGGGAAACTGAGTTTTCG
>JAODUG010003776.1:0-11027 GCA_027564795.1 Aphredoderus sayanus
GGGGGGGGGGGGGGGGGGGGGGGGGGGGGGCTCTCCACTCTGTAGCTCAGCAGCTGGTGCAGGGATAGGGAGGGAGAGAGAGAGAGGTGGGGGAGACAAAGAGAAGGAAAAAGGAAATGGGTATGAGTAAAGCACAATAAATATGTGGTGCACATATTTAGGCCTCCATGTTTCCCCCTGTGCTTGTGAGCATTACGTCAGACACAATGGCCTCTTAGCACCTCCCATTAGCTGAAAAGCTCAATGGTGATTCTCCGGATGTTCTGGCTCTCTCTGAAAAAAACGCTCCTACTCTATCTACCTTCT
This sequence comes from Aphredoderus sayanus, assembly GCA_027564795.1. Taxonomy (NCBI): domain Eukaryota; kingdom Metazoa; phylum Chordata; class Actinopteri; order Percopsiformes; family Aphredoderidae; genus Aphredoderus; species Aphredoderus sayanus. The sequence continues at coordinate 307 of JAODUG010003776.1, forward strand.
AAGATCAACTCTTAGAATGTGTAAGTTCTTTGCTTGTAAACAAGCTGTTTATTATTTTTTAGGACTGCTTACATGTGTATGACCCATTATAAACAAATGTATTACTTGTAATTGTCTATGGATAATAACATGTTGTAAAGGTATGCTGTAATGCTATAAATGTATGTTTTCTATGTATGTAAATGTATGTTAATGTGTTATTTATTTAGCCAACAACATGTTCTGTTCTCTTTAAAACATAATTTTGAGATGAGTGAAACATTTATTTATAGTTTGTTGAATAATTAAAATGACCATCACTATGTAACAATTCAACTAAAAGTGTTTTTGTTTTTTGTCTGTCAGATAAATGTGGATGCTCATGTAATGTAAACGTGTTATTTTAGAGCTAGTGTTATTTTAGTTCCGATACATGTATCTGCATAGGCATAAACAACCATGGCAGAATAACCACACAAACATGAAAACAAGTCATACCTGGGAGAAGGCAGTGACAGGCCTTCAGCACAAGAAGCTGTCTATTCTACCTCCCACCCCTAAAGATAGAAACATGTCTTATGGCTGAATGTAAAGTCTGAACTGGAGGTTTATGTGAGAAGGAGAGTGCTGAATGTATTTATCAAACCAAAACCAGTCTGTCATTCTTTTATCCAGCTGGTGAACACGTGCTGTCGTGTCCTTTTGACTATTTGTGGAATAACTGATGAACGCTCATAGACAATGTTCCCACCCATACCAAAGTCACGTGACTAGGATGTTGCTCTGATTCTCGTAAATCGTGCCCGCATTCCTGGTGTAGCCTAACATCTGCACATACGCAGCGTGTGCACGACTCTTTTGAAAGTGCGGGTATGATTGGATGTATGCTATAGCAACACGCAAGCTTACATTTTTTTTATAAAATATGATATCATCTGACGTAACAGATTTGTATTTGTATTTGGTACTACTAGGCCAACTACTTTGCCACTCTTTGTAAACAATTGTATTGTTATTGTTGTTGCCTGAAATGTCCTTGTCTTGATTTTCTTTCCATCTGATTCACCATAACTTTTATACCAATGAATGGGAGTAGGCCACAGGCAACAAATCATGTAACGACTTGCTACTGCCTGTCTTGACAGGAGGACTCTCTTGAAAAAGAGATTGTGATCACAATGTGCCTTTCCAGGTTAAATAAAGATTTAACCCTCTTGTTGTCCTTAGTTATATCGAAGTATGCCACTAGAGGGTGCCATCTGATACACACTGGCTCTGTATGATTGTGTGTGTTTTTTAATTGTCATTGCTGTGTGTATTTATTTCTTTATTAATTATTTCTTTATGTATTTGTGTTGTTTTTTAGTGCCTTTTAACCCTCCTGTTGTCCTCGGGTTTCAAACTCACACCTTAATGCCAGAAGTGAACATCATATGTCTGTGTAAGATGTAGGATTATATTTAGCACCTTCTATCTGGACCTGCTGCCCCTGCGACCGACCTCATATAAGCGGTTGAAGATGGATGGATGAATATCTGCCTCAAAGAGCTATTGATATGGGTCATTTTGACCAGAAGGACATTGTGAGGGTTAAAAAATGAGCAGGGTAATAGAAATGTATCTCTTTTAATTGGGGCTACCCTGAAAGTACACAACTTTAATGTTTATAAACCGATTAATATCAAGACTAGCCTAGTGTGATGTGACCCTAGCCTAATATGCATAATGGCTATCTATCTTGAAGCATCAAAAATAAACAGTACCCGATGCTATGCTCCTCAAAACATTACTACACTGCCATCTGGTGTTTATAATCTGTCACAAAATGCTGAATATATCGGGTTAATACATTAATGGATTGCAAAGTGAGCCCATTCCCCCGTCCTAGTTCCAAATCCTAATAGGTATATCTGTCAATCTGTTAAACCATACAGAATACTAAAATGTATGACTACATTTGATATTAGCAACAGGTCCAAAGATTAGACGTAGAATGTGCTACTTATAGCCTATACTACGCCAATGTAGAATGACGCAAACTCTGTAGTTATTGTAAGTATATTGGTTGCAATTATGCATGTGCCCATGGATAATTCCAGTGCTCTCTGCGAGTGAGCCAGCAATCAGACTTGAGTGGCCATCATCATTAACAACATGCCACGAATTACCTATTCATTTTCCTCCAGGTGCCCTTCTTGTAGTTTAATTAGAGGTATTATTTCTAGAGGTACGCTAACACCAGGCCTGCCTAAAAGGCTAAGGCTATATCTTATAACATATCATATGCTAATATGCTAATATAATCCATGGAGCCCCTCACAAACTGGCTCTGTGATACACAGGCAGGAAAACAACAACAAAAAGCCCATCTCACACCACTTTGCCTTCATTAGGCTATAGCCATATTACTAATTCTAAAATATTATAGGCCTAGTACATCCCACCTATTCCTTTAATTAAGACCTGGAATTTAGTTGCCAGTAGGGTTAACTGCAGGGACTGTTGGAATGTATCACAGTTGACAAGTCCATCTTTAGTATGAAACTAGTTTATAAATGTAGATGTAGTCCAAACCTCTGGGCTCCTTCTCTATTAAGGCACTATGGTCTCTACTAGGTGACTAACACATTTTTATGTTTTGTTAAGGTCACGTGGAGATCATGAGCAGACCCTCCAATTTCCTCTATGACAGCAGCCCGGGGACAATGACATTTTGAACACAACTTCATACTGCATTGCACAGAGACAATATGTATGTGGATGTTTTATTTATCGTTTTTTTTTTTTTTTTGCCTAGGCTACTTCTTTTCCTGCTTGAGAAATCAGTATGTCAATACAGCAATAAATGGAATCACCCAAGTATGATCATTTAACACAGGGACATACGTAGGTTGCGTTCTGTATTAGATGAATACGTAGTTTACATTGTTGATATTTCCACAAGCAAACATTGTAACAAGTAAGATGCACCGATTAGTGTACAACAGATTTAATAACATGTTTGCATATCCAGTAATCGCATATCTCAACGTGCACAACACATAGTCTGCTCGCGAACAATACATTTCATCTGATTTCAATCATGTTAACGTATTATCCATATTTACCTGGTCAGCATCATTCATTCAGTAAACATTGTGACTTTCACTAGGGGGATACACTGTATAGTTTACTTTTATTGACTGTTATGAGACGTTTGGTCGAAAATGAGCACTGTCAGTATGATGGCCTGTATATATTTGTTTAGTCTATTTGACTTCATTCCTGGCATCAGTAAAAATAAATCCGCTGACGTAGGCTCAATTACTCTCAGGAGGGGCATTTAACTTTCCCCATCTACACCGAAGCTGTGCCGTCAGTGACACGAGTAACCGTAGCCTACAAATAACACCTACCATTTAATTGCCACTTAGTATTAGGTTGTAGTCCGTAAGATCGTATTTATTTTATATAGAATAAGTACAGTAGAGGCAACCTTGTGGTTAAGTGAATTGGCTGCAGCAAGGATCGCGATACCACGCGTTAAACCATTAATTTCTTGTAACATGGGCGTGCGCTTTTCATGGATTAACACACTGCTTTTTAAGTGTGTCATTATTATGACAACAATACATTGTCTGGTGGACTGTTCAGAAAGTACAGCTGCTATAACTGGTAAAATGTACCGTGGTAACCACTGGGCAGTAGGTAAGAATAACTGTTTAAATCAATAGTCTGCATGCCTAAACTTGCATCCCATACTGTTAAGCGAGTAGAGTAATTACATTTACACGACTTTGTATCTCACTTACACATATATATTAGGATACATTAGGCTAATAGGCTACATAAGAACGAACACTATTTATGTTGGCTGTTTTGATACAAATATGGGCTTACAGTGTAGATGTTTAAAGACCAATAAAAGTATGGGTAGGTTACTGTGGACTAAAATAAAATAAACAATGAAATAGTTCAGACTTCAGACTGAAATGTTCACTTCTTTCACAATGTCATCTTCCACGTGATACATTTAAAAGAAAGGTCAACATTATCTGTGACATAAGACAAGCAATGGCCGTTGCTTCAAAAATTAAGTAATATTTACTATGGTTTAACCTTAATTAACATGCACGGTGGATATGCTCACATATTTGTGAGTTACATATGTTTGGTGGATATGCAGTCTATGTTAGTGTGTTTGTGCATCTTTACCCCCCATCATTTGATAAAAGAAATTGCACTGAAGAAAATCAAATCAAGTCATCATAGGCCTAAAGTCATGTTATAAGCAGCCTACATTTCTTTTTCCAGGCCATTTGATGGGGAAGAAAAACATTAACGGTTTTCCTGTGGCGGGGAACACACGTTACAGCGACACACTTCCAGACTTTCAAAGAGGAGACACAACGATTAACCGTTTGGAACTCGCGTCAAAACTGGCGCAGATTTTTCTCCAAGCACTTTTTCACCAGGAGAGCCAACAACAGACACCATACAGTACAGACAGGCTGTTTCTGATACGGAGCAGGTGGAAAGAAAAGCAATGAGACTGATTTTGTTATGGGCCTAATGAACGTGCCTATAGAATGCATTGTGTTGTTTTCAGCACATACATTTTTTTTCGCATTACCCAACAATACCTAATTACTAATAATACTTTCTTATGATCGTTTTGCTCCATTTCAGATCTATCAGGGTTGAAACTGAATTTGCATTTAGGCCTATACTCATTCCATGTTATAGTCTATTGATGTATGTGTAATGTATGTTATGAATAATATATACTTCTATATGTACAGCCTGTCTTTCATAATCCATTCCAAAAATATGAACGACATCAATTTCTCAATACAATTATATAGGAAATTATAAATATATTTACAATGATGACTGCATTCAGAGATATTTGTGACAACTGTATTATTGGTTTGTGATCATTGTTTAACTCTTCACAACATAAACAAGTACAGCTAAACGGGATTGTTATACATTTGCTTATGTCTAATTTATTCCCGTTTACATTTTCTAGATTATTAACTGCGTAATCCTGTGTAGTAGCCAAATTATACCACGCGATGGCAGTCAAAACCTGATGAGGCTAAAAGTGGACGATTGGATACTCATAGCGTGTTGGTATATGTTCTACAAAACTGCACCATATCCCAAGCACCTTGTATGTTTGCAAATATTAGCCTACAAATGTACAGGTCTACACGTTTTCAAGGAATCTTTTGTGTTTTAGAGTCTGTCAGAACTAAAAACGAAATGTGACAGTCAGTGTGAATAACGTCCATGAGGATTTTATTATATAAAAGAAACAGGCTCACATCGATTGCTGATTAAAAACAGCAAGTGGATCCAAACAAACGGCAAAGGATTAACAATTAGAAAGATTCAAGAGTAAAATAAATAGGTGTAATGGCTGGTATGTCATAAAAAAGCGATATGATATTTGCAACTAGCTGGTAAATCTCCAATGACTGATGAAGGCCTTGGCTGTAGGCCTATAGGCTTAAATCACTTTGGTAAATCAACCAAATTTAAGTTGGTTTATGAATGCATTGAGGCAATGAGCACTTGTTTAGTTAGGCCTTTACCTTTTGTGTTTATATATGGTTGATTACGTTGTAGTAGACATAATGACATTATGCTGTTCTATTTAAAATATTGTCTGCTTACAACTGCTGGTGTATGAACTGTCCAACTATTTATACTACATGTAAGTTGCTTTGGATAAAAGTGTCTGCCAAATGCCTTAAATGTAAATGTAAATGTAAATGTAAATGAGAGAACTGAAAACAACCTAAACAGTTTTGCCCATAAGCCATAGATATTTTTAAGCATGCAGGCATAATGCAAAATGGGGGTCAAAAATACTGTATATTGAATTGTCATTTTACTTTTTAGAAAATCCATTAGGAAAAAAAAATCCAAAAGCGAACGCTTCCAAATTAGTTGTAACCGACGGAATTGCCTGAGCGTGTCTGGGTCCGATAATTAATGTCACGCAGACGCCGTCATTTTCATCCGCAGTTATCACCACGTCTTCCCAATAGACTGGATGTGTTCCTTGGCCTTGGTCCGCAGCGAGGCAATACTTGAGTTCCTTGGGTCTGTTTCCTCCATGGTCAGTTTATCCATGAAGCCCGAGCACTGGTACGCTGGAGGCGGGCAGTGAGGCAGATGATGACGGCTGTGTCCCAGAGCTGTGGAGTTGAGGAAGGTGGAGGTGACTGCCGGAGGCGGAGGGGGAGTGTAGCTGCCTGGGAGACCCTGCGTTGCGCCGATGAAACCCGGGAGAGACTGTATGGAATTGGACGATATTGGGGTGGAAAGCCAGGGGTCCAGCTGTAGACCGGAGCCCAGTGAGGCGTTAGCAGAGCAGCTGAAGGAGAGGAGGGAAGGGGTGTCCTGGAGCTTAATGGAGCTCACTTCCAACTTCTCCTGGCGCCGCCATTTGGCCCGCCGGTTCTGGAACCAAACCTGTTAGAAACAACAGAAGATGGGATTAATAAATCAGTGGTCATATAGGTATATATGTTATATACCCTATTGTGGCGGTTTAAATGTCGCATAATCCAATTTAATGTAATAATGAAGCTCACTAATCACTAATAGTTAAATACATTTTTATTTATAACTGGAATAGCCTAAACATTTTGAAATCCGTTGCGGATTGGATTTCTTCCATTGCGCAAATGGCGAGATGTGATATACATACATACAGTCATAAATAATAAACCGATTCATGCGCTTTTTAAGGTCTCTGGAAATAAGTTTATATTAAACCGTGTTCTATATCGATATATCGGCTATATCGCAGGCCTGAAATAGTTGCTGTTTTATCAAAATAACCGTAGGATATCTACCTGCACTCTGACTTCGGGCAGGTTGATCTTCACGGCCAATTCCTCTCTGCTGTAGACGTCGGGATAGTGCGACTTGTCGAAAGCTCTCTCCAGTTCGTGGAGCTGGAAAGTGGTGAATGTGGTTCGGTTTCTCCTGTGTTTTTTCTTTAGGCTCTCGTCATCTGATAACATGCGGCCTCCTTCAGGTGAGCCTGGGCTCAGGGGACCGTTCGACGTAGAGCAACACACACCTGGATAAGGAGAAAACACATAGGCTATAAGGTATAGACTATAGCATACTTCCTCGTCTTTTTACAGGCATAACCTAATAAAGTAGGACAAGTTTGCACATATCAAAGGAACCGAAGACATATTATGATCATAATACACGTGTCTCTTAAACTCGCTTCAAGTTCAATTATTTACGATAGCCTATCCTACTTACCGTCAAAACTTTCAGAGTGGTGACCTTTCCTAATCGGGGTTACTATAACATTCCCGTGTCGTTCTGAATCCATATCCAATGCTTTCTCTCTTATGCTATAGGATGATGATTTATGAAAGACGTCTTCGTCTTTGAATCCCAGAATTGCCTCGATACTGTGAACTCTAGCGGCGTTCCCGGGGCTTTGGACCAGGCGAGCTGGATGTGGCAGACGCTCCTCCATCATGACGTCGGGAGGTGGTGTTGGTAAAACCCACATTTATTGAAACGAAAAATGTTTTCGAAATGATGCACACACGTACGCTACGTTGTAAAAGTTAAATAAAAAACGCAAAAAAGACAACTTCACATAGAAGTTGAAATCCACTCATAGCCTATTGGTTTCACACAGGTTCTTGTGATCTGAAATTTCCATAAATTAAGTTGTAAGTCAAGAAGACCAGTGTCTGTCCGCAGCAGTACCTGCCGCAGGAGGGTGTTAAAGTGCGGGACGACCCTATTCATATAGCCTAGCCAACACGTGACCCCCCCAAACACCCTCCAGCACGTCAGAGATGGGAGGTCGGGTTGGATTTGCCCCTGGACTTAGGGGTAACTCAATGATGGTGTGTGTGTGTGTGTGTGTGTGTGAGAGAGAGCGAGAGAGAAAGAGAAAGAAAGAGAGAGAAAGAGAAAGAGAAAGAGAGAGAGAGAGAGAGAGAGAGAGAGAGCACGAGCCTCGAGGCGGCCAATGATCAGAAGTAATGTGGATGGACTATGTGTTGCAGCTCAACAGAAGCACAACCCTCTGTTATGCTGAAGGGAGAACTGCAGTTCAGTTCAGTCGAGCTGTGCCAAGTGCAGTTCCGCTCAGGATAGCTAGGGCAGGGGTTCTCAGAAAGCAGTGGACACGTGCCCCTGTGTGCATGAACAAGTTAGAAGCCATAAAAAAAACAGAATGCTGCATATTTTTCTATGAAATGTATTGGAAGGTACACCCAGAGCCATAAATGACCGTTCCATTCGGTTTGGCGGGCGTCACCACTAACTGCTTTGAGCTCAACTACTTTCTCTCTTTGTACTTAATAACAAAAGTGCTTGACCTGTGAAGGCAATTTCTACTGTCAAGAAGGGGAAACTACTTAACTAACTACATGTACAAGTACATCTATTATCTGTCCCCCCTCATGTTAAATTGCGTTCCTTTTTAAGCTCCATGTTAGACCGAATTGGCTTACAAGCTGTCTGAACATTAAATAGCACAATTGACTCCCACAACCCCATTTTACCCGAGGAAAATGTTCCTCGCTTTCTGCTCTTATTTTCACTCAATCTGAATATTCTTTATGGTTTTTTGGTGCTGAATGCTGAGTCTCGAGGAGGTAGAATAATTGCCTTAATCACACAAGGGGCACCAACTACTAGAGGTATTGGCTCTTTCCTGGTAGAACGCTGCATAATTTCATGGCCATTGACTGCTGGAGGACAGGAATAAGGCTTGCCACAGGCACATTTAACAGCCACATTACAGACAAAGCCTGCTTCACCTCTTATGGCACATTTACAGAGGACATGTATGCACAGAAGAATGAGGAAACCACTTCTATTTTACACTGTATGATAGCTGACTGGGGAATACAATCTGGTGCTTACACTGACAACGGACGACAAATGGAAAGGGAAGGGGTATGTGTGTGTGTGTGTGTGTGTGTGTGTGGGGGGTGGGGGGGGTGGCAGAAGTGAGTGCACCTGTGCACAAAATAAGACATTCTCAGTCAGTGTGCATATTGTATGTGTACTCTGGCAATAAACACACAGGCACACAGTGTACCCTCTAAATGTCAGATTCTGCTTCAAAAGGTTACTTCTCCATCGCCAATGTATAATTGTACAAGGAGAGAAACAATCTTCTTACACAAGCACAGATGTTCGCATGGTGCTACTTAAGGCTGCTAGGAACAGTGTGGCTTGAGGAAAGCTAAAAAGACTAAATGGTAAATAAATGGACCGCTAACTCCTCACTTGGTGAGAAGTTAGCGGTCTTCTCAATCACCTGTCGTCCCGCTCTACACACTGTGCCACTGCCGCCTCTGGGACTACAACTCCCAGAGGCTGCAGAACTGGAAGGAACCTGATGTGTCACTGACCACTGGAGCAGCCTACAATTAGCAGGCTCCCATAATCCACTAATCGAGAGGTTTGAACAAAATGAGAACCACATTTTAACCATTAATAAAAAGTGGTATGTTGTTGCTGGCTGGCTGTTATACCAGACATCCTTCTTTAGTTCAAAGATAACTAAATAACTAAATCTTGGGGTAAAACTCCCTTACACCAATGAGACTACAACAAGATTACCATTAGGTAATTTAGCAGAAGTTGTTGTCCAAAACGCTAATTGCTATTATTACTAATACAAGCAGCAGATGCTTACAGTCAGGTTTGGGGCTGGAACCAATGAGCTTCCGGCTGGGCGTCAAACCCAGACCACTAGACTATCCTGCCACCCGTACCCCCGGCCAAGATAAATATTCCCGTGAAAGGACATGGCAGGACAAGGTGCAAGTTACGCTTTGCCTTGAAGGAAAGGAGACAGACAGAAACCTTTTCAAACCATGTCAAGGCTGACTGTTTCATCGCTTGGCGCCTGGGCCTCAATTCCTCCCAGACAGAGGAGAGGGGATCTGAGGGTGGTGGGGATGCCTGGCGACAGCCCTCTGACGGGAGAGGGTTGGGGGTGGGGGGCGTTAGGTTTGCTTACGCTGGGCCACTCGGCTGGGTGGAGTGGCTCTGTGCGTGCCTGACAGCGGATCAAGCAGGGTTACTCTGCAGGCAGGGAGCCTGGCATGGCGTCTGCCGAATCCTGCCTGCCTCTCTGTGTGTGTGTGTGTTGGTCCTGGCACAGGCAGGAGGCTGTGGTTGGAGCAAAGCCATTTCACAATACAGGGAGGCTGGCAATGAATATTATGCAGTGTGCTCTGTGTTTTAGCTCATGTGTGTGTGTGTGTCCTATCTCCTTATAGCAGAGTGGAGGTGCTGGCAAATTGTTCCATCCTTGTGTGCATGACTGACAGCTTCCAATCCATCTCTTGAAGACACAGCGGCACCAGCCCCTCTCTCTCTCTCTGTGTGTGTGTGTGTGTGTGTGAGAGTCTTAGCCGGTTTTGAAAGTCAGAGAAGGCACAGCCGTCACCACCTCAGTGAGAGAGAGACTTGGGTGGCAAATAAGCGCCGCGCATCTCATTTGCTTCAAAGTCCTGTCGCAAACAGGACTGACAGTGCTCTGACAAATATACACATGAACACACACGAGCATAGACAAACATGGTAACATGCACACCCAACACATACACAATCACACAAACACCCGCTATGCTACAGTGTAGGTAAAGGTCTGAGTCATGGCATAGAAGTTGCAATGCTAGCTTTTAATGCTCCAGGAGAGAGAGAGAGAGAGAGAGAGAGAGAGAGAGAGAGAGAGAGAGAGA
>JAODUG010003778.1:0-30762 GCA_027564795.1 Aphredoderus sayanus
TATATATATTTATTTATTTTTTATTTTATTTTTTTATAATGTATTTATTATGTGTGTGCCTGGCTTTCTTTTATCAATCAAGCTTACATAAATGGTTTTGTAAGAATGCAAATCATTTACTTCATCTACACATTACATGGGAGAGCAGTAGCGCTGTTAAACCTGACTGCCAATCACATGTTTCGATCTGTTGTTTGTTGTTGTTGACGACGCACGAGGTGATTGGTTGTCACGGTTGGCCTATCGGAGACTTAATAGGCTTCCCTTGGGTATATCCTCATTGATCCACTTCTTGTAGTATGCCATAAGCAACATATTAGCGTGGTACAAAAAAGAGGGATAAACTGAAAATAACAATGAAGGGCAACGCCATGAGTGTTACCACGGACTAATCCGGCTCCAACAAGGCTGCCGTAGCTGCATTTGGCTAATTGATCCCAGAGCTACAGCTAAGATTCAGCTGAAGCAGTCTCGTCATGTAAGAGCCAGTGTTGCTTATATTGTAGGTGCCCATACAGAACAGTGGGAGGCCACCGGCGACAACAATAAGCCTCAATGTACAGTGCTGTAGTGTGCACATTGCACTACATTAGCACTTGGTTCTGCAGCCCTCTGTGTGAGTGTATTGGAAGGACCGCCCTTCACTACAAACGCACGTCATGTACTTAAAGAACGGGCGTCTCCTGATGCACAGCTGATAGAGGGTGCTCTCAGAAGCTCTTTGTTGCTGATTCCAGTTGTAATTAACGAAATGAGAATTAGATCTGGTTAATTGTGCCGGCTGCCATTAATCTCCAGCCCAAACAGATTTAATCTGTCTGTTTGCAACCGCTGTATACATGCCGCACCTAATGTATTTACACCCAGACCTGGGGCATCATGCTGTATATTCACACTCCATGTTTCATGTTTGTACAAGTGTGTCATTTGTACAATTTGTGTAATGTGTACATGCAAGAAATAATATTTTAATAACTTATGCCATTATGAACTTGATTTTGATTTTGCAACATAAATGTAGCCCAATATACATACATATATATATATACACATAGTTAGAAATATATATAGTTAGAAATATAATTGATACAAAAACATATCAGCACTACCAAGAAATAGTCGATTTTTATTTGCTAAAATTTGTTAACATTATCACACAAGAATTGGACCTTGACTTGAATTAGACCTGCAAACAGTCTTGTGCAGTTTTGTTTCCCAAAAAAGTCCTTAACGTTCAATTTGGTTTGAGTTATATAACTGGTTGTCATGCACTTCAATCACAAAAACCTCTCCTGTCAAGTAGGAAGGTCCTTACAAAGATAGCCAGAAGTGTGTCCTATAATAAATGCAAGCACAGTCTGGCTCTGAGAGACTATCCCAGCATTTCTTATGAAGTCCAAATATAGACCACCTTTAATGGAAGAGCAAAACATATCTCAGTACAAAATTGTAGTATAAAACCAAACTCAACAATTGAAGCACAAGTCTTGCTACAGGCTGATACACAACAAGACATTGGAAAGCCCTGCAAATAAACACATCCATCTGCTGTCTCAGTGACCTCTATATTGCTATTTCTTGTTTTAGTTGTAACCCCGTTTGTATCACTAGTGTCCATGCTGCTGGGATTGCCAGCAGTTTGCCAGCAGGGACCCTTGCAATTCAGATTTTAGACTACCTTTAGGGTTGCCTAAGCACACCTACATTTCATTTCCACACCCTTAAAACAAAAATAAAAAATACAAATAATTGGCTCGGGAAAGGGAAGTTTGGGATCCCCTGCTGGAGCTGCTGCCCCCGCGACCTGACTCCAGATAAGCGGATGAAGATGGATGGATGGATGGATGGATGATGATTATTTTCTTAACCCTCCTGTTGTCCTTCTTATATCTTATTGTGCCATCAGATGGCATAACCTGATTGTGTCGTTCTCTTTATTGTCATTGCTGTGTGTATTTATATATTAAGACATTTTTTCTTACCTTGTTGTGCCAGCAGTGCACATCATATGTGTGTGTAAGCTGTAGAATTAGAATTGTTGCCTTCTATCTGCCATAGAGAGTTGGATCAGTTTGACCCGGAGGACAACAGGAGGGTTACAATTTTTTTTTCTCCAGGTTTATCCCTCTAACATGTCTGTTAGAGACAGGACAAACAAATAAAGGGATAACACAGACTGTTAATTGTTATACAGTGAAATTGGCCCACTGGCGCACCCCTAAATATTTCATCCTAGAATTGCCCCTGGCTCCTTGTGTCTTCTCTTCTTGGCCTGGCCAGGCCTGATGAAGACATCACAGGCACACAGCAAGCTCCGAGAGCTCAAACGCTCCAAACTACCGGGCTTGACAACAGCGCTCAAACACTTCTTTGCCCAGGATGAGAATGTGCAGGCGTTCGCCACTCAAAGAGGAGGGGTCAGCGCCCATGAATGTGCACCAACATGCCTTTTTATCACGCACAAAGATAAATGGCACTAATTTTGGCCGTGGATCGCCGCCAAACACAACCGCAAAAGGTATTCTTCATGGGCAGAATAGGACAAGCGGCTCCCGCTTCAACCCTGTAGTGGATGCGTGTGTAAACGCAGCACATCCATAACCGAATCACAACAGGTTGCTATAAGGTATTCCCTCAGGGCCTTCCTCCTAAACGTTAGCAACATTATACGTTTGGAAAAGAAGAAAGAGGGAAACATAACTCCAGCAATGCCTTTCTTCATACCTTTTATTCTTAGTGTGACCTATTTTATACTGTATATTATTTGTTACTTTGCATAACAACCTAAAAGTCACCTTTCAACCCTGCTACAGTAAAACCAAGTCAACAATATTCGGCCCGTTTCACTTATGTTGCATGTGGATGATTGCCAACAGATAGTACATAACTGGCGAAGGATAGATGATCATGAACATGTTTGCCTATTGACGTCAAGGGCTAGCATAAGACAGAAACGGACATTAACATAGCGGCGGACGCGTTAGATGATGACAAAGCGCTGAGTCAGCGAGACGCTGAAATGATGAATGGTGACTTTTTAAGATATCAGTCTTTACGCTCACAACACAGTTATCCAGATTGTGTAATTAAAACTAGAAGCGGCGCTCCATCAGCCCAGATGTAGAGCCATGCCACAGGACATCGGCCATTACTTTATCCTGTTTTTCAGGATACATTGTGTCATTGAATAATGGAATCATATTACTATCAATGGCGTATTTTGACATGGCTGCTGTAGAGCGTCTTTATTTTCACTATTTAATAAGGCACGGTTGACTGGGAATTTTGATTTCTTCTGCAGAATTGGCCCACAGCAGGGTAGCTGTGGGTGAGAATGCATGCAGTCATGCACACGCATGTGCACACACACATACACACACACACACACACACACGCACACATAGGCCCACGCTCACAGTTATACAAAGCTGGTTAGCACCTGGAGAATCTCAGCTTGTGAGCCAGCTAGAACCTCAACTGCATACTGTATGTGTTGAGGGAGAGGGGGGGTGTTCTTGCTCAAGGGCATTTTAGTAGTACTTATGGGAGGACAGCAACTCTTGGCACAATTTCATTCTTAACCCAAATTCCTTTACCAGTTTGTGGAGTCAAATTGGCAACGATCCCTGTAAGAGCTCGCTCTATTACCTTCAGGGCTGTTGTTGGCCTGAAAGTGGAGCATTATAGCTCAGACTTAAATGTTTTAAATAGAGACTGGAACATTTAATTTTATGTTCATGCATTTGTTATTGTATCGGTCCACCTGCTTTGTGATTTCTTAAATGATGATCAGTCATTATAAATGTATTCATACATTATGTATTTATTCATATGAAAACTACAACTACATATTGACACCAAATACCATCTCTCTCTCTCTCTCTCTCTCCCTCCCTCGCTCTCTCTTTCTCTTTCTCTCTCTAATTAACTACAAATGTGGAATAGCTTTCAAAGCATATAGTAGGCCTATAGACAGTGCATGTATATACACTATACTCATTATGGAGCCAACCAATGACTCTACAATGAGAAAGACACAGGCACTGTGAAACAAAATTAGATCAATTTGGCTTAACGGACCAGAATGCAAATCTCATCATCTAAGTCACGCTGAATGTATTTGAAATGAACATATTGCCAAGGCACTCACTTAACGAGCCACTCATAGGGTAATTAACAGATGGAAGCTCGGTCTGCGGTGTAGCTTCAACTACAAGTTCTGATGTACATTTTAATTACTGACAATTTTCCTCCTATTAGTAGTCGATGACTTTAGAATTGTTTTGATTGAAATATGTACTGTAGCTCTGCTGTTTAATTCTGAGGCTATTGCAATTGTTGCTAAACTAAACTCTTCCAGCATACTATAAATGCCTTTCCCTTTCCTTCTTGCTTGGGGTTTATTGTATTTTGATGGGCCTGAAACATTCTGTGTTTTGTGACAAAAACATATTATGTACTGTATATTATTATGTGTTATTTTGTTGTTGATTCACTGAAGACACACGCTTCAGTCACATTATAGCACCTCTAGAACCCCGTGGGGAAATTATTTGGGGTTCTGGGGTTTTTAATATACTAACTATATTAATTGCTATTTCAATGTTTTCCTTAAAGTTTTCTTTCTGGTTTTATAGTACTGTCCTGCTCTCCTTGGATATTTCATAATTGCTATCTTTCTACAAATCAAGTAGGCGTATATTCAGCTGACATGATGCCACTGCACATTCACCACTAACAAAGGTTCCTTCTATACACCTGTTTCTTTGTCATTTGTATTCGTTTCAGTTTCAAATGTTGTCCTGACAGTTGCTGTGAGATTCTGACTGTCAACTGTGGGTCTATCTTCATCCCAACATAAGCTCAGCTGTGTTCACAATACTGTACATTGAACACATGATAGAACACAATGTTCAACAAATAATTGACTTGGATCAATGGACTGCTACAGTAACTATAGCAACTACACTTACTGTAGCTCTGTCTTTGTTTGAGATGTCAGAATTGTTGACCACACACACGCCTAACACAAGCTTTCAATTTACATATGCATGCCATTCTGATAGTAGGTTTTACCTGAACAGTACAGAACCATACCATTTGCCTTTATTAAGCACTGCTGTTATTAAAGCTCTCAGAATTAATTCGCATCTGGGGCAAGTGAAAAGCTGAATATGAACCTTCATTCGTCATTAAACATATTTATTTTACAGTCATAACTCAGACAGTTAAAGAACAGTAAAAGGACCCTTGTGTGTGGTACTGTATTTAAAGCCTTGGTTGATACGGTAGGAATAAAACAAGTGAAAACCATGTGAATGCCAAGCCTGCCTATGGTGACTGCAAATAAATCTGCAAAAATTTGTCTCCGGGAAGTGTGGTAAACCTTTATGCTAATGTGGAGACACGTGGAGAATAAACCCTGGAGTCCACCCAGCGCAGATCAACAAACAACAACTTGCACTTTCTGGAGTTGTCCTTATAAAACTTATTTGTGATTTCATAAATAAATAAAACGTTTTGGACGCTTCCAAAATGCTCAGGCAGCCACGTCGGAGCCGGAACGTGCCCGGTGGAATCCAGGGGTTACAGTTACAGTTAATAACCTGTGAAGGGGCAAAATTATTTGTTTTCCAGGTACAATTGGAGGAGGTGCACAGTTTGCTATTGCCGCTATATAACCTTTACAGGGCCAAGTGAAACCAAGAGCATAACATGAGCAGATGTGATGTGACAGTTAACCAGTGATGTGTACTGGCACAGCACTGGTGCACTGTCACTACCACATCACATACACAGTGTGATACGGTATAGGTTCTTTAACTATGGTTGAGAGCGAAGGTGCTTATCATGGCCAGATGGTGTCAGCAATATGCCAACTTATCCTATGCAGCTTTAAGGGTAACACTTAACAGTGGCTCAACAGACTCTGTGTTTGCACAAGCACACACCACCTACACTATATGCTTGGCTTCTTTGACCATTAATGCTACCATCTGTATGCTAGTCCGGTCGGAAGACATGGCAGGTATCATTACATCACAAATGCCCTGCGGCCATTGTCCTCAGCAGTGTGGACAGGTATGGTGTGACAACACAAACAAGAGCAGTGATAGAGAGAGGGAGAGAAAGAAAGAGAGAGAGGAAATACTGAGGGATCCAAAATACTAATATTTTCATGTGAAAATATTTGACATTTATATGTCTCCGACCCATATGATTTGTTTGTATTTATAGGTGTTATATACAGCCAGAGGTCAGATCTGTGTCTCTGTGGTCTCTACCACTGCTGAGCTTGTGGTCTGGCATTACGTGAGGGAAGTGAGTCTTCTCCCCCCAAAAGGTTACGTATACAAACATGACCCGTTTGTGAGTTCAGAGAGGACAGACGTCTCTGTTGTATTGCCAGCTAAAGCTCTCATACCATCATTTGTTTCTTTCAACCTTCACTGTAAAGGCAGTTTTCACAGAATCGGCAGTAGTATAAAAATGCGTAATCTGCTATATTCACCATGACATATATCAGCACGTATTTAAAATAACGTTTTATCATATCATAATACTAATCATAATAATAATAATACAGTCACACCTCAACTGCCGAACAAATGCATCCTGTCGGTAAAAGCTAATTGTTACAAAACACAGTCAAACAAAATGGGTATGACAACAGTAAGAAAAATGTAAAGCATAGGGCCATAAAATATTCCATGCTGCCTATAATGCAAGTCATGTCTCATACAAATCCCACTCATATAATGAAGACCAGATGAAGTATTAAATGCATACAATACATACACCTTAAATAAACACGCAGAGTAACAAAAAGTGCATAAATGCAAAAAGTGCATAAATATCTGATTTCAGTATTGATTAGAACAAACAAAACATTTTTAATATATATTATCAGGACGCGCTAGGAATAATTATTAATTGTATTAGACTTTGATACTACTGTATAATATCAAAGCATATACTGTAGTACTCAAAACAAACATCAAATAATCTCTATTTTCTGATTTAACATTCAATAATGCTACTACTGTAAGTTACCACACAGATTGAAAGAGAAACTGTCTACAACAGAAACACAGAGCACTATTTGACATTGTTATATAACTATATCAACTACCTGCACACACAAAAAACAACAACAACAAAAAAACAACAACATGTAATTAGGGGGAACTTGTGTGGTCACACAATTGTGGAGGAAGTCCAAGAAATCAATTCGCCAAACACACCACCCATCTCTTCCATTTATAACTGCCCCTCTATGCCTCTATGTCTGCCACCATTTGTCACCTCCATCTTGTGTTTCCAATGGCGCTGCACCTCCTACCAATAAACCATCCACTGTTGCATGCTGTGTCACATTATTAACGCCCGACTCCATTGTAATCTCTCAAAGAGATCATTGATAGGTGTCCTCCATATTTCTTTACAGTCTGGCCTGTGGGATATCTGGCACAGTGAGCGCTGGAAAGCTGCTCTCCCCCCTGACTCTAAATCTCTTCCGTGTGCCTTAGATAAGAGTGGAATTGAGTTATTGAGCGGACGGTTTAAGATATAAGCTCTCGCTAAAGGGACGCGTGGAAGATTCACAAAACGAGGCGATTGAACGGTGTTTCATTACGATAGTGCATGCCTCGCCTTCACTGTTCTTTGTCTACTGCAGTGCCCCCACTAACCCTGGGTCAAGAGGTCACCATGGCAAGGCTAAGGCTGTTGGAGCTCTGGCCTGCTAGCACAACACAAGAACATACTCTGATATACAGGAAAAATAGTAATATGCTACTAAAAATAAAAACCACACTTTTCCACAGTGCTAAAACAGTGAATATTTAACAAATCAGTTGAATAAAGTGACATTTAGTCACACATTGAGCTTTGGCAGATCCTGTGGTGATCATAGTGTATTTTTAAAATATGAAATAAATAAGGCACTGCAGCAGCAATGACCACAATCCCCACTGCACGGCTGGGCAATCACAAGCAGTTGAACTCTGTCTGCAATGTCATCTGGACTCAGGGGCAACATAATGACACGCTGTGGTGGAACACTTCAAACAAAGAACACATGTGGAGCGGCAAGGCCATATTTATATCCTAGGCAGGTCACAAAAGCCCTTGGAAAAATGTATGGTATTTCAATCAATCCCAGCACGACTCACCATTAGCAGTGATAGCGGTTAGCACAAATAAAATATCATTATGGGCATTTCGTCATACTGTATCTGAGCACGAGACAAGGCACACCCAGTGGACACCCGGATGTGTTTACGGAGATCACGTTTCCGCTGTGACCATGGCAACAAACACTGGACTAGCATTCAAGATGGAGGAGAAGTGGAAAGGGGAAATTAATAATGTTAAACCTTGTGATGTGCTCCGGGTCAAAATGACCCAACACACTAGCTCTTTGTGGCAGATAGAAGGTGCTAAACCTAATTCTACATCTTACACAGACTTATGATGTGCACTGCTGCCACAACAATGTATGTTTGAAACCCAAGGGCAACAGGAGGGTTAAAAAGGCACACAAAAAAACAAATACATAAAGAAAGAAATAATAAATAAATAAATACACACAGCAATGACAATTTAAAAACACACAAATTCATACACAATCAGATGGTGCTGCCAGGTGGCCAAATACGATATTTGTAAGGATATCACGAGGGTAAGTAAAACAAAATTTAAAAACTTGAGTAAAGCAAATGAGTGGTGGTGGGGGCATTATTTATTACAAAATAATGACTGGAACACAGCCGCTGTTTTGGGTCACCAAAAACATAAGGTGCAACATCACATGCCTGTCAAATATTTATTTATTACAGGCTAATTATTAAAGATTATTCAGGGAACCAAATAGATTCCAGTCTGGTCATTAACCCAAACAGTTGCGAAACACCTAGTGAAGAACATGCAAACACAGTATGTCATGTTATTTTTAATACCTACATGCGTAATATGCAAGTCCTCACAAATTATACAATACATTCTCCCAGCCTGCTCATGATGGACACATTCCCTGTCTTGGTAAACCCAGGAGGATTCCATTTAATGCAAGGACTCTTTCTGCCGCACAGAGTCAGCAAAATCAAAGGTACTGTATGGCATCTGGTTAAGCACCATCATCGGTTGTGAACCCAATGGCGAGGAAAGTTACACTAACATGATTCCTCTGTCTTTCACTGTCACTCAACAATAACAAATAAAGTCTGTCACGCTTTTGGTGTCCTAGCAAGTGGAATGAATTAATCAAATTAAATAACAACCATCTTATATTCAAACCCAATAATATTCCATAGAATGCACCTTCTTTTAAAAGTACGAGAATATATGTCGGCATGTAAACCTATATAGAGCCTTAAATGAGAGAAAACATCAATATAAAGCAAATACGATGCAATATGGTGTACTATACATGCAGTGGACCTTTAGTTAGCTTGCTGGGGAGCTTTCCATGGTGCTGAACTGCACAGCACAAAGAATGGAGCGGTCCACTGCGCTCTCTGCCTTGGATTTCCAGACAGTATTCAACCCCCTTTGTTGGTTTGCCACATCCTGCCACATTCTGCCCCTCTCTGCCCATCAAAGCCACGCTCTGACAAGGCTGTGAGGCTGGAGAATGCATTGCGAAATCTTACTGACGAGTATAATTGCACGGTACCAACGCCTGGCCGCTTTGTCTGGCTGGATCGTGTCAGATGTTCCTTTCACTCAAACTGCACAGAACAGACAATTTTATCGGTCAGAGTGACAGGGCTTTGTTGAATGTCACAGGAAAAGTCCTGATGTATCACGACAATGGCAATGCCATTTACTACAGCAATATTGAGAGGATAAGCAAAGCCAAGGGTAGATTGTGAGGGTAAGCAGTTCTTTTGCTGTGAAAGCTGTACACATTCATTAACTTGTCATGAAATACCATGCTAGATTTATAAACTGGTAGAAGCTCTTTAAAGATCTTAGCGTGCTTAAACCACACTGCCTATAAATAATGTTGAAACAAGCCATTCTTAAGCTTCTTTATTTTATAGGATTATGTTTAAAAATTACTTTGCATTCTTTGTTTTGTGTTGATCCTGTCAAATGCATATGCGATGATAAGCCATCATGATTGTTGACAGCCTTCTTGACAGGTTTGCCCTAATTCCTTGCTCAAGAGCACATTAAGGGAGGTATAGGAAAGGAATGTGCTTTGCAAATACCTGAATGTCATCCCAGAAAATTTCACAGTCAACTCCTTTCTCATACATGTTGTGAAGGTCTTTAAATGGGTTAATGTCAAGGTGACACATTATTTTAATAGCATGCCACTTGCTTTGTTTTCACACAGGCAATCATTTTGAGAGGGTCTTTTCTAGTCAAGTGGGTGTATATGTTAATGTTCTTGATAACACCCATCTGAATTTGAAACATAATATGGTTCCATGTCCGAGCCACTATACACACAGTTCAATAGGTACAACCTCATTGCCGCCTTTTGATAGAAAACAAGTCATACAGATTTTGAGTTTAACATATCAGCTCTTCCGTGTCACCTACATATACATGTTTGCTGTCCCTGGATAGAGTTTTATGTTAGCATTGATAATATATGCTCAGGAAAGCCAGAAATAGTTCACTATAGCGTTTAAACATTCATATTTACCTTTGCCATTGACAGTTCCTGTCTCTGCGCTTATGTTCCAAGTTGTCTTTCTGTGTCAAATTAGTCACTGGCTTCTATTTCCAGTCCCAATGTTTATGCCAAAGGCAGCAATAGAAAGAAATGAGGAGGATTTACTACATGAAAAAGGGAACAACTGCAAAAATTTTATATATTCCATAAACCGATATTATTAGGTTCTAGTTGTACAGAAATACCACATTTGATTCAGGCATATGCAGAGCTAAACTGCACAACCGCCGACACATATTCTAAGGACATAAAAGGGGTCAGTGGGATCTCTCTGGTGTGCCGACTGGGGCAGGAGTAGCCATTATAGACGCCTGGATTCTGTTCTCCACAGGACTGTGTGAGCGGCAGTTCCCAAAACCTCGCGGTAATCATTTTTACAGCCCTTACTTAATTAAAATGTCACATCCACTGTAGCAATGTACGGCAGAGTTCTCTGCAAATTAAAAAGAAATTAGGCTGGCAGATGTGGCCTTAATGGCTTAATCATGCCTTTACTTTGGTGCCAATAAAGTGTGGCCACAGCTGAATATTGTTCGAATCTCACATTGATGAGTAATGCCTAAAAAACAATTTGATATGCAAATTTACAGACAGATGCTCTGCGTTTGCTGAAATAAGTCAATGAAATCTCGATTTCTGACAACGACAATAAAAAAATATGCATAATAACCTGCAATTCTGCATAATAAGTCCTTCTGTGTGCAGATGTACACTCCTATTTTGAATACATTGAGTGTCACAGCATGCACACACACACACCATGGTATCACTCTACCAACTGTACACTGTACAGCCATGCAACACAAGGTGGTAATTTATCTGCCAACATGCACAGATGCTGTCCAGCTGTGGTGGATGTAGTTTGCCTTGAGGTACCATGTTGAGTTTGCACAGGTACTGTACATGTGTTTACATTAACCCTCGTGATGTCCTTAAAAATATCGTATTTGACCACCGGGCGGCTGCATCTGATTGTGTATGATTTTTTGTGTTTTTAATCGGCAATGCTGTGTGTATTTATTTCATTATTTATTATTTCTTTATGTATTTGTGTTGTTTTATGTGCCTTTTAACCCTCCTGTTGTCCTCGGGATTCAAACTCACACCTTGTTGTGCCAGCAGTGCACATCATATGTGTGTGTAAGCTGTAGAATTAGGTTTAGTGCCTTCTATCTGCCACAATGAGCTAGTGATTTGGGTCATTTTGACCCTGAGGACATCACAAGGCTTAAGAACATTGTTATTATTGCTATTTTATTTCTAGGCCTTATATTATATGACTTATATCTATTAAACAAATATGGTAGGATATACAATATTTGCTTGTTTACTTTGGAGGTTACACTCAGTTCAATATGCCATAGGTATGAGTACCAATGGATCAGAGATAATATTTTCTTGATGGGTTTAAAATATTCCTCCCACTAATCTCCCCTACTTTGCCTCTCTTCAGGAAGACGAAGGCGCGCACCTCCCCTCAAATACCAAGCCTCCTGAAAACATCCAGGCACCGTAGATTTACCTTTATTCCTCAAAGCGATAAACCTGCAATAGATTTGCATGCTCTCAGATACTCTATATCCTTCCACCATCTCTGTGTGTTTATCTTTCCTCTCTGCTCGCCACCAGAGCCCTCTCTCCTCAAAGTGGAATCTTGACAATGAATGTAGTGAGACTAAATTAGGGGACCCAATTTGAAGCAGCGCCACTTCACTGATAAGCCATAGCAGTGATCTGTGAGGGCACTCAGGGTCTGGCGCCATTATGACAATACAGAGGAATCAAGCACATGAAAAGGGACGAGGTGGCAACAGGAGGAATCAGGTGGGCAGATTGGGAAGAATAAAAAACAATCTGAAGTCTAATTGTGTTACGCCTCATAGCAGCGAATGACGTATGTGAGACACATTTTCTCTACGCGCTGCGCGGCCCTGTTCCCTTCCGACGCCACCGCATTCATTTCCAAACCGTCCCAATCTTGCCTGCCACATCCTCCCCAGCTGCACATATTGAAAGCGTGACAAGAAAGGCAAATGGGTGAAACCTTAAGCGGCACTGCTATCATAGATCTGGTCAGGAATGTGCAACACAGCATTGGCATTTGAAACCGGGCATTTAAACATGTTGGTTGGATATGTCTGGCACCGTACGATTCATTCTGTGTCATTGTTGCCCTTTGGGAGGGAAATGTCACTTCACTGGCTCATAGCACACGGGAAGATCCAGAAGGAAATACAATTATTTCTGCTTTCTGTTTTCTTTAAAAGACAGGACATTCTTACCCACAGAGACATGGCAAGTCTTAAAATATAATGGTTGGGACCACAAAACCTTGTGCTTTGACAAGTGTTCATCATTTATCGTTGCAGTATAAGTGAACACCCAGACAACCACACACATGTACATGAGATACTGTATGTGGCAGCCTTGTTCCTAGACAGCTTCACACCTTCAGCAGGTGTGTACAGTGAATCATGCCTATATGTGATGTGATTAACCTTCTCAAGTCTTATCTTTATCTCAGAGAGTTAGATTAAATTGAATGTCCACAGCTACAGTAGTTAGTATATTTACGGTATATGTTTGAAAAGACAATGTTTGTAAAGGCAAAGGAAGTTGAGTTACATTATACACACAAACAAACATATCCCAAGAAGTCCTAGAAGTACTAGTAATATAAACATATATAGTAATATAGTAGTAATAAGACAGTAATAATAAGAACTATTAGAAGTACAGTACTAGTAATATAATAATATCTAGTAATATAGTAATAAGACTGTAATTATTATAGACAAGTAGATTAAATTATGCAGACATACCTGCTGGTTGCCCAACACCTGTCGTCCACACAGAGGTCTTAGAATAAGGAGGCCCCTTCACCACCCCTGGTTCCACGCAGTTCAAAGGTCACTTACTCCAAAGTCTGGAAACAAAAGGAAAAGGAACACAAGTCTAAGCCGACTTGGAACAGCAAGGTCACAACCCACGTGGTGCCTCTGTAGGTGCCCGGCAAGGCACAAATAAAGGTGGAGTCAGCGAATGGAAGCTAATACACTTTTTTGTAAAATTCAGCGAATATCTCCTCATGGTCTGCTACCTCCCCATTTGTAATAGAGTGTGTCTGTGCAACCCTGGCTCTGTAAATGAAACATTATAAACAGTGGTGCAGGCCGCAAAACGCTCCTAGCCAATTTGGGGGATGGAGTTTCTGAGGGAGCATCCTATGGCATTGAACAAAGTGAACAATCTTTCTCCAGCACCTCTGACCACCTTTCACACCCTTGAAGGAATATCAGTAGAAGGCAGAGCATTAGCTAACCCAAAGCCAGAAGAAAAATACCCCTTTGACATAAGCACACTATCTGCCTTCCTTGCCTGTATAACTTGATCATTTTTCTGCCTAAGCGGCTGACAGACGATGGGTCATTAAGCAGTCTGTTAAACTTGGAAAAGCAACCGAGATTATTTTGCGTCAGAGGCGTCTGTGGTTCTTCCTGTTGGTCGTTGTCTTTACAGTAAATGGTACAGATCAAACAGTACATTAATGAAACATCTGTGTCTACAACCTTCAAAGATGGTGGCCATATGCAGAATGTTAATGTGTAATTAGACCCCAGATTCCATCAGATGTGGATTGCTTAATATGCATAATTCTGTTGTTGTCTTGATCTCTCTCAGTAGGGCACCTGTATTTTCCAATGCAAAGCACTATACTGCAAAAATCACAAAAGAAGCATCTTGAGGGAGTACACTGCATGTTAATTGGTGACAATGAATAGGAAGCATTTGCTGTGACATCTTTCGTTGAAACTAAATCAAATGTGTTAAAAAAACACAACTACCAAATCAATTTTGGCATAGCGGATCAATGAAACAGATCTAAACAGAAATAGCAACAGCTACTGTGTATTAAACACAAGATAAAAAAGTAGTTTGTATGGCGTCATGTTGCTCTGTAAAGTATTTGATAATGGAATTATACCTACTGTATAGTACAGTACAGTATATTGTATCCAGTGAGATTGCAGATGATCAAAAGATGTAGTATTTATACAGTACCAAACAATGACATGTCATGACATTGAAGAAATCTGGATAATTAAACATGTATAACAAAGCAGGAACTATTCCTTAGAGGGTTACTGAGGCACGCTGTCATTTTGATATAACACTTTACACATGCTTCCTGCTTCATCTGCACTGTGTGTTAAAACAATATTTCCTCTGGAGCATATTTTGCTAAACATTTCCAAGAATAATCATTATGAGCTCCTATTCTTTTTGTCGGCTTTGATCACATGAAAAAAAAATGCTAATTTCACTACATTTGAATACTGATCAGCATAATAACACAAGGCTACTACAGTTTATATAATATACTATACATACAAATGAAAGCCAATCAAAACCAGGCTTATCTAGACAAAGTGCACATATTAATTTGATACATTTTTTAAATTGTATTCTCCCTTTCAAAAAATCACAAGAATCCACTGTCAGCTCAAAATGGCTAACCTCTCCCACCAACTTAACAGCCAACCCACCCACTGATCACAGTAATTCTCTGTTGAAGGATTTGTGCTCTGCGGTAGAGGGATTGTTCGGTGGCAAAATGAGCGCGGCTTAATTGGAGCACAGACTTAATGAGGACCCCCAGAGGATTGCGATCAGTGGCTTAGAAATGGTCCAGGTAGCAGCAGACACGGGTGAAAAGGATCAGCTTTGCAGCCTTCCAAATTGAGGCGATGGCATTGAGCCACAATGGTGCCAAAGCCGGAACGTCTCAAAAATGTTTCCCTGGACTTGTTTCATCCTTTCCTTGGAGGGGCCTCTGGAGAGATGTGATCTTAAACTGAAGAAAACCTCATTGGAAAATATGAGCTTGGGACTAAACAGTATTCTGCTCCAGTTGTTGCTATTGTACATTACCTGAAACAAATGACTTGTTTGCCCAGTTTGCCTGTGTGATCATCACACCATCTCAGCAAAAACATCAAAGCACCAGTATGCATATGCACAACACTACACACTACCATGGACAGCTATAGAACAATTTAAACCATGTATTGTAGAAAAGCAGAGGTCTTAAGAGAAAGATAAAACTGAAAAGTATAAAGACACAAAAGGCACATATACACACATCATGTTGACATAGACCCATGGAACATAGCAGAGGCCCCTTCATTCATTGGCTCTCTTGGCAGAGTTTATTCCTTTGAGGAGCCCATTTCCACTTAACAGCTATAGATCAGACATGACTGACAGAGATAAATGGGTAAACATCAAATCAATCAATCCAGACCCTGTTCTTTACGGAGAACAAAAGGCCACACTCTCAAGAAGGCTCTTTTTAGCTCCACTGCAGTGTATACTTGCTTATGCTTGATGAACCCAAACAGGACATCATTAATATGGTCTCTGCAACAGAATTAAGGTTTTTATCTTGTTTTAGATTACACCAGATTTTATTCATCACAATTTTCTACCTTGACACTTTGTTAAATCCCTAGCTCTGTTGAAAATTCTCTGAATTATCGTTCACTTTCCCCCTTCCTGGGGTATAACCGATTTGAATACAAGGTCAGCTAAAGAACCTTGTAATGTTCCCATATGAAGGAAACATTAGCGGGGCAGAGCCTATCGCCAACAAGGCTCAGTTGAGGAATAGTCTTCCTTCTCCTTACATCTCCCTATGTCCTTGATCTAAGGCAGATATACATGCTAGGAACAAGGTAACCAGATTGTGGCACGGCACATGATCTGCCCGCCTGTCCCCCGTCCCCCACGGCTTGGAGAGGATTTCTTGAGCACGGTAAAGCCATCTTTCAATCGCTGCTTCTTTCTTGTACGTTAAGTCTTGTACAGTGTTGTACATCACCACCCTTGACATTGTGCTCTCCACCGCGAATTATCTCACAATCTAATACTGTGTGGCTTTCAAGGCCAGCTAGTGATGTTAAGCAGTGTTAAGTGTTAAGGTGCTGTTGAGCAAGACACCTAACCCCGACTGCTCCTGGTGGTCAGGAGATGCCTTGCGTGGCTGACAGCTCTTGCCTTAGCTCTGAGCCAAGCTCAGAGGTGGGGGGTGAGGTTACACTTTAAACTAAGACAAATAACCTGCGAGTGTGTCCATTTACATTTACCATTTAATGTCTCGGTTGCCATCATGGCTTCATTACTCAGAGCAGAGTCTGGCTATGGGTCGCCCGTTCTCTGGCTGCCACAAATTATGCCGACGGAGCCATTTAGATCCAGTTGCGTTGATCCACATCTCAATTCAACCTCATGCACAACGACAGGCATAAGCTGCAATCGATCGTACATCTGCCCCATACCTTCCAAGGGTATGATGGAGTGGGGTCAACTTGCAGACATACAGTATTGTGTCGCACATCTACATGTATGTGAAAGCCAGAAGCGGTGGAATCATATAACCACGTTGACATCCCTGGCCACAGTGCACCTCTCATTGAACATGCGTGCCCGATAGTTGGGTTTCCACAGAATCAGTTAAACAGACTTACTGAAATCCCTCCACACAGTATATCGATAAACCTGCTTGCATATTTTGTTTACTCCTGCCTCGTTTCACATTGCAAGGCTGTATTTTTCTTTTGTACAACTCTAAATATATGACACGCTATTCTAAAAGAACTCATCGACATTTACAAGATGTAAAAAAAAAAAACATGCTGGAGAATATGGAAGGTGGGGAAAGAAACACAAATATTTGAGGATCAGATGTAAATGTGGCCTCTCTGCATGCGAGCATGAAGGAGCAACCCACACCCAAGAGCACTGCCTGGCAAACCTTTTTGAAGTATCTTACTTCACACTTCTTTTTCATCTGTTTGTCTTCAAAGAGAATAAAGTAGAGAGTAGAGAGAAATCAATCTCTGGCTAAATACAGAGAAAGAAAATGCATTGAAGAAGACAAACAGCATGGGAACATGCAGATTAATAGTCAAACAGGTCACAGAGAAGTCACAGCAAAGCACGTCCGGCAACCGTTTGCACTTCGGCTTCGGTGAAAGTAAGCGAGAAACCCTTTAAAAAAGAAAGCAGCAGCCACCGTCAGCATCACGAATGTAAATAGATGGGATGAAGGGAAGCGCCACCTGCTATGCAACCCCCGCTATGCAACCCCCCTGAAAAAAAAAAAAAAAAAAAAAACCCCACTGGCGGCATCAAGAAATGCAACGTTTGAAATGTAAAGACAAATGGACGGAGGAGCTCACAAATCCACAGATATTCAATGCATGCGTATGGCTTGACGCTCAAGAAATAGAGCCGCGTAGTAAACGTGTGTCAGACGCCGCCAGTGGGTGTTACCCCGTTAAAAAGAACTACATTCTAAAACTCTGGCATCTCTTGACCCCCCCCCCCTCCCCCCAAAATAAAAAAATATTTAAATAATAAAATTCAAAGGGCACCTGAGAAGAGCAGGCTGTACTTGAAAGGAACAGAACCATGTGGCTTGTGGTCAGACCAGCAGCATATAAAACATTTCAAAAGACAACACTTTTACAGAAGGCTAGGAGGAGGGAAAACTCTGTCCTCCATCTGAGGGCCCAGTGAGCAGCAAACTATAATGTCATATGAGCGCTTCCCTGGACTGCGGTTTAAGGCGTTATTGCTCAAACCGCACTTTGCCTTAGTCAGACTTTCACCGTGTCCCAACCCGGAGGCTAGCTTTTATTAAGACCGTTTTGTACCGCGGTCAGAACCATGGCCTGTAAGACACAGTCTGTACCCTTCATACAGAAGCTTGCTAAAGGGCTGCAGCGGCAGCAACTGTCGGGGCTAAAGTGAGACAGACATTTTATATGAAACGTTACTCCAAGGCATGAAAGATAGGGATGCAGGAAAAGCGTGTGTGAAACGCTGAATGTCGTACTGTAGCTCAAAAGGACAGATATAGTAGAATTCAAGTCAGCGAATCTGAGTGCCTCGCTGGTTCTGAATACAAAAAGTGTCGAGGAATAACATTTTCATGATATGGTATGATCTTTTCTGCTATAAGGGAATAATACAATGTAAAATATCCAAGAAAATAAAAATGTTTTAACCTTCACTTAAATAAAATCACAATAATAGTGGGTATTAAAATAGCAAAAGAGTGATACTTTAGTTCAAACAAATCAACAAACATAAATGGGACCTTGTACAGCTGCTTCACGTTAATGGTTGTATTAGCCTTCTGAATAGAAACAGAATACTGACTTATACGATGCTTTAGTGTTGCAGGATGTGGCTACACCACCTGCAGCATATAATTGCAGTCGCCCAACGCATACTAATGACTAAATGCACCTTGTCTTGGACAATGGCAAATGACACATTTACAACAGAACACACTAGCAGAACAAGGCTTTTTTGTATTAAATAACGACATACAAATGTTGTCATTTCATGGGTGAAAATCAGTGGTGGCTGGTCCTTTCAGAGGGAAGGGAAGGACAGTTGTCTAATGTTACAAGATAGCTGATTATGAGCCTTTCCTGTTAAGTAAAATAATCAATCAAAAAATAAAATTAATTATTTTAATTTATGAGCAGCTGTGAAATCAAGAAATATTTGCAAAAGTGTGACATTCTTCCAACCACCTCACTCTGCTAAACCGAGCACTCTAATGACATGCTGTAGAGTCGACTATATTGGAACTCATTATGAGGCACTTTGATGGCTATAGTAGGTCTATACGGTTTTGTGTTTATGTAGTGTGCTATTGTTTTGTGTGTGTGTGTGTGTGTGTGTGTATCTGCGCATGTCTGCGTGTGTTTATTTTGGCCTATTTGTAGTTAGGTTTTGCTTTGTTTTTATTGTTTTCTTCACTTGCCCAGGGACTGCAGATGGAAATTAGCTGTTTGCTAAATCTGGTACAACTCTTCCCTCTCTGTTGAGATTAATGTATTTTGTACATGATCACTGATACAAATAAATTGAAAAGGAACAATATTGGATGAATAAATAAACAGTTCAAGAAGGGATATAGTGCATATGATATACACTTTGTAATGGCTAAGTAGCACTGTTGTCATGAGTAGTCTAGGCACTTTGGTAAACATCTCATTACCGTATTTATTATGTTGTACAGGGAAGCTGTGCTTCCTGTGTAGTCTTGGTGGGGGAAAAAATTTAACAGATACTGCAAGTTTGTCAAATCATAGCTAGCTAGCAGCTAGCAGTTAGTCGACTGCTCCAATATTGGCAGTGGCAAATTAAATAATAATCGCTAAGTAGTGCAACGTCTTCTAGCATTTCCCCGATCAAAACAGACGTTGGTAGCGAACACAGGCACCCCCTGCAGGGAGGGTTATTTTTGAAGGGGTGATTTGTAACTCATGTTCTCCTGAAGCCCAAATGTCACTGGCTGCTGTAGGGCCTTCTCCCTTCCTTGAGCCACTCACTGTTACGGGGTCACCCAAACGCACTGCGTAAACCTGAAAGTGTGCCCGCACAGTTGACACTGATTAGAGGAAGGCAATAACACTGGCTTCAGTGCCTGCCTTCCTAAGGTCACTTCCATGTTTAGTAACCCCTGTGCTGCCCCCCACCCACCCACCCACCCACACCCACACACACACACACACACACACACACACAGACACACAATCACAAACATATCTTTGCTTTCTTTCTTTCCCTCACCCACACACTTGCGTTCCACGCCAACCACTCAAGGCTTCCTTTTTTAATCATGTGCACACACGTGCACAGACGTGCACACACACGTGCACACACGTACACGTACACAGTGCAATTAGCCGAGGGAGGTGATTTAAGCTCGCTGGCCTGGAGCCCTCACACCCTGCCACACACAAGACTGGCTGAGGCTCCGGGACCCTGATGTGATAACACATGCCACCAAATCCACAGTTAATTGGATGCTTTCTTCACAGCAGCCCTGTGGAAAACAGCAGCGGGCAAATAACAAGGCTAAGACGAGTTTCCAGGAAGAATGAGAGCAAATAGGCAAGATAACCAAAAGCCACGCAGCACACACTACACCATCCGCTGTACACTGTGGGTAGAGAACAACTGCTCTTTGAATGCATAATCCCCAGAATTCCGTTAAACTGATTAGCCTTCCCATACTCAACAGCTGGCACCTCAGCCCAATTTGTCCAGCTCGGAAATGTTACGCAGAATCTCGTCTGACACATTGTTCGTGCCAAGTGGACATTATTGTGTGCACAAGATGGTCGGCGGCCGCAAAGAAGATTGCATGGGAACAAACATATTACTCACGGAAGTGGACTAAGGAGGGGAAGATTCATGTAGACACCACCACGCGTTGAACATCTCTTTTTTCATGCTTTATAATTATTATATATTATTTTATTTCTGATGGTGTTGACTAGTGTCTAGTTGTCCAAGGTGCCGTCAATTTGTTTCGTACTTCATGGCAATAGATCTAGTAATAGGACTTATTGTGAGCGGGGCACATAATAAATTCAATACACATATTCTCCCTAATGCTATACCTACAGTACCGTATATCATAATAGAGTTAGAGGGTGTGGTAGTACTGTATAACAATGAACTCTTAGACTTCAAATAACAACGTATAATCAGCTTCTCTGTCCTTGAAAATGTATCTGAATATGTCGCCTATAGATGCACACTAATTGGAGGGTACAGTAAATATTTGTACTGCAAACACCGGTAAACAGTTTCAAATTGCTAACTTAATTTAAGCAACACAAAGCCTCAGTAAACCTTAACTGCTAAATAAAAACAAAATGATGAACTCCAGCAGGTCAATGCCAACTAACCTTTTCACAGCAAAAATACAATTTATATTAGCTTCCTCTACACTCCTTAGTATGTGTGTACTGCCCAAGATACCAGGGAAAACATTAATGTTCCAGCTCTGTGGTACACATGGAAGCAATATGTGTGGGATGTGATATGAAAGGCTGTGATAGTGATAGACAGAGGACACACTGGAAAGTAACAGTGTCTTCACTGTTTGGACTGAAGTGACCCGCCTAGCTTGACCCCGCTCTTTTGAAAGTAATGGTCATTAGGCAAAGCCCAGTGAGCACAAGGCAGGAATAGAAACGTTGTTTACCCAGCACCCTGCATTCTCCGAGCTCAATTTTCAATGCCTCAGAATTTGCATAGCCAAACACACATATATTTGCATTGCTTTCGTTGAGCATTTTTATTGCTTACTGAGTGGATGTCATCTATATTCAATGCCTTATCCGGGGCTGATGATCAGGCATAAAGAAATAGCAATCACACTGTATATGTGGCATGTGGTGACAGTCTCACAACAGAAGGTCACAGATTCATTCTCTGCGTCAACCAATTTGTCCTCTGTTGGAGTGTCCTTGAGCAAAACACTAACATACTGTATGCATTTTTGAAATGCCTTAGTATCTTTGTGTAGCATCTCTGTCGTGAGCTATAGGAAGCTTCTTCTTGCCCGACTTGAAGGAAATGTATATGCAAGCCCGAGGCTGAAATGGGATTAAGGGCTACAGAAATAAAGTAGTACTAATGTGTGTTTTAAATATTTAGGTACATTTTCTCAAGTTTCCTAATAAGTTTAAGAAGTGACCTTCGCTGTAACAAGAAACAAAAGCCTTTCTTTTTATGTAAAATGGTTCTTTCTACATATAAAATTCTCAATATCAGAGTAAGTCTTGTGAAAAAATTCATTTCATGGATGATAAAAAGCATGGTGCATTTGGCATACTGGTTTTCACACAATTTGAATGCAACATATTTCATACAGTACTGTATAAACCATGATTTGTACTGTACCCATGCCTGTGATGGAGTTTCACTGAAACTACATGTCCCTTTCTGACAGCAGTAAAGAGGATTTTATCCAAAGAATCAACCTAGCCTGGCATGTTGCATAATGCATTTACAGTATGTGTCTATTATTGTGCCTTTGGGGGTGTGTTTCCACATGTAACATGATTTATTATTCAACATGAGTGTCTGCTTTTCTCTGTGTGACCCATAATCATCACACACATCTTCTGTGTCAAATTCCATGCCTACGTGAAATGTGTTGATTTCACTGGACTGGGACTTCTGCCCTCAAGAATCCTCTGTCGTTTTCTTTTTTATTAAGAATTATATATTTGAAACTGGAACAAGG
Organism: Aphredoderus sayanus; assembly: GCA_027564795.1. Classification (NCBI taxonomy): domain Eukaryota; kingdom Metazoa; phylum Chordata; class Actinopteri; order Percopsiformes; family Aphredoderidae; genus Aphredoderus; species Aphredoderus sayanus. Next base: position 22,818 of record JAODUG010003778.1, read on the forward strand.
GGTTTTATGCAAGGTTTTAATTCACACAAAGACATCAGATTAGGTCACGGATTTGATTGGTCGAAATCTGCATTGCCAACAAAGCAAATTATGGTTAAATATAATGTAAGTACTCTTAAATGTTTGCAGTTATATTTATATTTTGTATTGTTTTCTTAATAACTAATACTCTTCTGTCTTTTTGCTGTCTCATCTGTTAGGGAAGATCTGATCTAGCTAAAGAGTTAATGTGCAGACAGAAAAGGTGTTTGCAAAAATGCCAGACGATTTAATCCCAAATCTTCAATCTAGACTTCTCCTGTTCTGTTCTCTCAGCCTTGGTTACTGTTGACAGCAGCTGCCAGTGTTGGTAAAGGTTGTGCATAAGTCAGTGAAATACCAAATGAGCCCAGAGGTTCATGTGTTCAGAATACACTTAATGCCATCTAAACTACAGAAGGGTTGGGGTTTTATCGTTTATAGTTAGACAGACAAGATGCATTTTTCAATTTCCTCTGTCCTAGGTAGAAATCAATTGGCTTATCGCTGAAAGAAGTGTGGATTGCTTTTGGCTGGTCTGATAAGAAAAGTGCTTCATGGTGGCGTTTCAAGTCACAGATTTCCCTTCTTTTTGGTTGTTCTAATTCCTGGAAGATCAAAGAGACACATATTAGCTATGGCAAGAGGCTGTGTCATAATATGATGCAATATGATGTCATAATACAATGTCTCTTCAGGGCAGATGTGTTTATTTTCGAGTAGGGCTTCACTCGGGTAGTAGTAAATCCTGTGACTAAATTCATGGCAATGAATCTTGTTAAGGGAGAAATAATATTGACCAAAATGTGTTGTTCATGCAGTCCTTGAGTTAACAGCATTTAATTGTGTTGATGCTGTAAATCTAAATGAAATTTGGTGTTAATGCACCTGGGCCCATGTTTGTTGTTTGTGTGCTGGTTGGGTGGTTAGGATTTGCATTTGGAAATAGGCCCCAAGACACTGAAAACTGCCTTTGAATTAGAGTTTTTAATTTGGTGGAGGTCAGGAACTTGTCTATCAGCCATCATATTAAAGGAAGTCATATTATGAAAGTACTAGTAATGAGCTCTTTCGCATTAAAAATGCATTATAGGCAATGCACCCACATAAGCAAATAATTTAAAGATAAAGTTATGAATACACTTTATTTAAAATCATAATTAATTTACTGTTTAAGTATGCAACTGATCATATGTATAGTACACACACACACATGGACAAGTGAACAACAAACATGGTAAAACATTCCCAGTTGACATTGCATGAGGTGCAAATGTTGGGTTTTGGTATATTGGATTTTCTCTTTTCTTGTGTCTCTCCAGAGTTTTGACATTTAAGTAATAGAAAAGCAACCCCCATCCCACAAAGCACACGCACACACACACACACACACACACACACAAAGTTCTGACATGCTAGCTTACATTCAACACACATCATTGCAGTGTCTTTCTTCGAAGATTGTCTGGAGAAATGGTATGACTGATGTTGCATGTCATGTTTTGAAGCACAAGCCTCACTTTAATTCGCCTTGTGCTTCTGTGCCCAGGAAGGGTATAGGCGGCGCCCAGCATCTACGACATTTCTGTCCTGGCCACCGGGGGGAGGGCAATTGCAATGAGAGCACCTCCTAGTGGGCCACCACTGCTCATCCACATCCACCCCATCCCTGGCTTTGCATAAATGAGCACGGAAATGGAGCCGTGCCCCCCTATGTTTGCCGGCAGCAGTGGCAGCAGTGGTGGGCAGGTCAGCCAAAGTGAAGGAAGACATGTGAAGAGCGTTCGCGGTGCCCTTGACTCTCCGTCATCTGTTTGCTAGCATGGCCCGCCGCGTCATTATTAGGTGTGAACTGTGTCAGTGAAAGCAGGCGCAACAGAAGAGACAGAGGAGATTCACCGGACCAATTTTGCTATAGGCCATCTGCTAGGAGCGGTTTTCACATAATGCAGCAGTGTGGTCTGACTAATCGCAGGTTTTTCTATAGTAGGTTAGCAGGCATACATGTATATTCATGCAGGTACTGTATATGTTCTGACTTGTGCTTGCTATTTGGAGTGTCGACTGGCCTCTATTTTCCTGATCAGGATGGAGTAGTTAGGGTTAGAAGTTTTATGTTTATTTTTATTTAAGAAGGGGACAATACACATTTATTGACATGGGGACTATGGTCTGAGGTCATGTAAAAGATTTAGCCAAAAAGGCTAATCTTTCAGCACCTTGAGGATGATGGTATATAAAAACACAAAAACATTTTAGAAGAGAATTATACATACAACACATACAGAATACATTATATAAACACAAGTAAAACATGACAACAACTACTCCATACTAAGTGCGATAGATTCAAGTCTTTGTCTTGAGTGGAGGGGGGTCAGACCATTATGAATTGTATATACAAGTATGTAAAATATGCTATGTATACTATACAGTATACTCTAAACTCGATTTTTATATACGTAGAATATCTGCCATTTTTATCATGTTTTTCCAAATTACTTTTGGTTAAAATCTTACAATGATATACCGTACCGTCTTATAAATCTATAAAATATGATATAAAATGATGTACACCAATCTCCACACTATTATGTATACCCTTTGTGGTTCAGTTCTCTAATTACAAAACACTGGTATTCACATCATACAATGAATTGTAAAACAAAACCAACATACCAGATTTCTAAATTGCCCAGTAGTTGATGATGGGTGTGTTCATAGTAGCATTTACACTATTCACACCTGTAGTCTTTTCAGGTAAAATCTAGCCACCAAAACTATAAACATTCTTATATTTATATTGTTGATTCATATTTTATTCCTTCGGCAGAATACTCAAGTTCTGACATCATCAATTATTACCCACAGCTAGGAGACCCATCAATTAATCATTACTGCTCTAGGTAAAAAGAAAAACCTACAAGCTATGGTGAGAAGGTATCTGTTTTCAAATGCAGCGTGCAATGAGCCATTCACTGAGTTCAGCAATCCATTCTCCATTTTAACAAACCCATTAGCAGCTTCCTAATGAGTTATTAGCAAACTGCTCCATTCAAGGTATATGCATGTTGTAGATTATACATCCACATCCGTGGTGTTTAAAATCAATGTTTGAGTACTGACCTGTGTGACCAAGAGGCGAACTCATGTTATGACACCAGCCAGATAAAGACAAAGATCAGAAACATTACACATAACCACCACAAAGTTGTTGGCCACTAAAGCTTTGAGCTCCTGTTCTTAATGTAGGAGAGCTCTCTATCACAGTTCTCTCTCTCCGTCTGTCTCCTCCTGAGTTCTCCGCTGGCATGCGGAGACATTTGCATCAGGCTGTGGTCTAGTCCTGGCTGACATGCACACACTTTGAGGATCAATGGAGGATTGAATCTTCACTCTGCACCAAAAGTCAAGCTCCCCTTTAAATCGATGACTGGCAACTGCTAACTGGAGACGCATCCTGCTGTTTTCCTCTGTTCTTTTTCTCTCCCGGCAACAAGAGACAGATTGTCAGGAGTTGTCGGGGTTTAACGTTGTTCTGCCTTTCATGTACTTATTTATATCTTCCCATCAACCTATGTAGCAACCCCTATATGCTATATCGATCTAGCGCTGTATCTACTTGCATGTCTATGTACTCTAAATGTATCTACATTTACACATTGTCTATATGCACATCTAAATATCTACATACAGTAACTATATATAACATATATATTATATCTATCTATCTATCTATCTATCTATCTATCTATCTATCTATCTATCTATACACACCTACCATAGTATATACTATCTGTAGTCTATTCTGTTCAACATAGGTATTTACGTACAACTCTATCCATCTATGTAAAATGATCTGTGTGCATATGAATGTACAGTATCTTTCCATTCATCCTCTGCTAGATGTCGTTTCCTAAGTCAGGTTTACACTATACTTAGAAAAGCATCCCCCTGGAGTATGCTACTTTGATGGGACGTATCACTTATTTAGCAGGGGATTTAATTGTAAAAAATGGTAATCTCTTAAGCTTGACCTTTTCTCCCAGATCATTTTAAGCTGCTCAGAGAGTTCGACGATTGCTGACTGATCCTTGGGAGCTAAGCACATCTAGATGAGCACCTTACCTCCCTGAAATGCTTGTGTTCTCTTTGCGCCATAAGTGGTAATTTTGGCAGTGATACTTTACAGACGACAGGAATGTATTGATTAAGAGCACACACTGCTCTAGTCCTTACTGTACCTCCTTTCCAAGGCATCATGCTCTGTATGTGTTCCAATGTCATGTTCCATGCTAACTCATTCTCATCAAAAGATCAATTGAAAACAGCCTGGCTGTGCTATATGCAGACTCTTTCCTGTTTATAATATGCTTTCCAATGTCCGAACACGCCACAATGTCCTAACAATGTGGGTGTACAATTAATAATATACTGCATTTTGTCATTGTCACCATGGTAAATGCCTAGACATACAGTATTTGGTTCTAACAGTTCAAATAACTGAACCTAAACAAAATGTGCATCAACGATGAGATACATTTCCAATATGGCTTTATATTAGCATATGAAAGGCCTCACTGACTATAGTGTAAAGTGCTCCGTTTCCATTTGTGTCAAAGCTGCAGTATACAGTGTCTGACAATGCATTTGCCAGACCTCGAAGCCGGTGACTCCTTTGTACCCTTTGGCCTTTTGCCACACTAACCATCATAGTGTTACGCAAATCATTAGCCAGGGTTATGGGAAGTGCAATGGTGGGATCCATAATGTGAATGTCCCTTTATGTGGCCAGCGGGTGTTACGACCAGGTAGGTGTTAATGATGATGGAGCCCTGGATCGCATCCGGACAGACAGACACGTTCAGGGCTTAATGGGGTGAAAAGCTTGCCTTGGACAAAAGCAAATTATGGCCCCTCACAATCAATGGAGAGTCTGAGCAAAAGCCAATCGGGATACGCTTCAATTCTCATAAGGGGGAAGAAACCCATTTATTTCCCCTCTTTTTAGGAGTGTTTTACTTTGCCTATTGATTTCAATTAGCAACGCATTTACCAAAACTAGAGGGGGCAGGCTGCTCCATGTAGGATTATGAAGAGCGAGACCAAGCATTCCTATACTGCTCGACACAACTGAAATAAACTGACATTTAGCATTCCCGCTGTTAACCGGATGCCATATAGCATTTCCAGGATAACAAAGGCTCTTGGTGTATTGTGTATTTACATTCAGATCAAGTTTTCAGCCTCAAGCCAGACACTGTGATTGCTTCTCCTTGAATGGCTACGATTTAAAGCCTTGCTGAAGAGTTTCCATCGAAAGTCAACTGTTTCAACTGTCTACCTGCCCCTGCTCTTTAGCAATCCAGAACAACACGGATTTGGATGGCAAGTCTGTCAAGAGAGATGTCCCAATAAATCCACCAGACACACAATACAATATAATAACCTGTTAAGCCCATTAAGTCTTATTGGTTGATGACACTTGTGCCCTAGTAATGAGATGAGAATGAACCGTGATATAGCAAGGTGATATGATGCTGTTACTATACATTCCTGATAAAGTACATTCACCTGGAATGATAAAATAAATAAAAAACCATATATCACTGTGCACGCCTGTGAAAGTCCAATTGAGTGTGCTCCATTTTCTCCTGATATGAACTACTGCCTATAAGTATGCAAAGACATAATGGTTAGTCGGATATAATAAAAAGCAAGCAAGTGTGGAATTGATCAAAATGGCCAGTAGCATTAAATGCCTGTCAAGGTACATAGTCCAAATGAAACAGTGCTGTAAATGTAGAAGCAAAGGTTCTACCATGTCTTCACAGTGCATCACCATTGCATTTAAACACCATGGTCATTTATACCGCTCTGTGTGTTCTCAGAGACTGTTTGTTTTTCTTTATTTTATTCAGAATTAAACATTTAAAAACAACGTCATAATGAAAAATGTTTTATACTAAAACACGTACAGTATCTCTTCATAAACGTTTTGTTACACATTCATCCAGTAGAATTCACCAAAGAGGGTTTGGACTATTTAAATTTTCAGCAAGTCTTCTTTCCAAACATACAGTAGGCTACTGTACATGCAGTACATACTATCCGTGCAATGTGCCCTATAGTGGGCATTTCAAAAGGTTTTTTTAGAAGATGAAAAAGCCTGTGTGGTATTTGAGCTCCGTTGGTTGTCTCTCTCTTTTTGTCTCAAAGCGGACAAGGCCTGTTATTTCCACAGGTAATTGTTGATGTTAATCACCATCATATTCAAGTAAGCAACAGACCTTTGACATTTTATTCTTGGCATCGAAAGGCCAGTAGTCAGCTGTCTCTACCAGTGATGAGCTTTGCAGGCTAATTACTTCAAGCCAGCCATCAGCTGCTCAACTCCCGTTTCTCCATCCAAGTGGTTCCTAACCAAGTCTAACACAGATACTTGTGTACATACGCTTTATCCAATAATTTCCCAGGATTAGTATTCAGTAATGTGGCTTTTGCTAAAAGTAGTGCCTCTATACAGAAGGATTTCATGACAAAACAATAATATTGCTCAGATTTAATGCAGATGTGCAAAATGGAAGTATACCTTGGCCAAATATGGAAAGTTTTAAACGCTACTACAGTACTGTAGGTCTTACAAGCGACCTCTTTAATTATAATGCTGCTACAGAAGAATTATATTCTAATTTATTTTTGTAACCTGAGGATTATTTCTGCAGTTTCAAGGGTTTCAGGTAAAACGGGGTGCAGAAAGGAATCACATAATATTCCAGATTGCTCAATTAACTGAATACTGAATGTTTAATAACAGACAAACCATTCATTGGTAAAGGCCTTGAGCACAAGCACCTGCCTGATGTGAATGTGTTTTAAAAGACACACTGCTCCCAGGTTGTCCTTGTACTATACACCTTTTCGCTAGCTGTCCACTGACTTTATAGACATAGCATCTACATGCTCTGTCCTCTGCACCCAGGGCATCCATCCTGCACAATTCCCTATATGTTACTAGTAACAGTATTGATTTTGCTGTTCTCTCTTTTTTTTGTTTCGCTTTCCTTTATGGCAAGTTGCCTCTCAGCTGTTACCCAAAGGGCTTTATGTTCTCTCCCGTCTTCTTTTCCTGACCATGCTTTTGTATGTAGAGAAAGTAAACCTTTTGTGTCCATATGTCTTTTTTATTAAGACCATCCTGTATCTCCGGTTGCTTTTATTGTGAACAACTCTCCTCATTGGACTCCCTTTGTGTACATCTATTTAGGTCATATCTTTCTATGGGAGTTACTCGCCACTGACAGCTGGAGGTGACTAGATGCAGAGGGCTCTCAATAGTAGATAGAAGAACAATATGGTAACAGACATTTTTCATTTTTACATTTAATATAAATTGTGAAACTGCACATAAATATATGTTTATGTGCACATACAGTTAAGTATCCATATTTAAACCATATTTATTTTGTGACTGCTCCATTCTTGTAGCTGACGTTTTTCAATATTGAAATTACAAAAGTAATGGTCTAATATTCAGAAGATTCAAAAGATCTTTAGTGCCAACCGTTAAAGGTTTTATGAGGTATTTGTATCCAAATAGCAAGAACATGGTAGGGATGATTAAAGATAAAAGTCATATGGCTATACTTTTGAGCATAAAGCAAACATTACTAATGGCACAGTCTGGGATTAATTCTACAAGAATTTAATTATAGTTAACTCTGCACTTATCTCAGACTTATCATTGGTTTTCTCGCAGAAGGCATCTTTAATTCTATATTACTGTCATTATGGGATAGTAGCTGTAGCTTATCCCTCGTTATGCCCTTAAAGTATAGTCTGGAACCACCAGGCGGTGCCATCTGATTGTGTATGATTGTATGGTTCTTTTTATTGTCATTGCTGTGTGTATTTATTTCTTTATTAA
>JAODUG010003781.1:0-11024 GCA_027564795.1 Aphredoderus sayanus
ACTGAGAGCCAGAACAAGGCTGTTCCCACACTGCTCCAGGCCTCTCATCTAGCTGCCACCCACTGGACCAGAGCACTGCCATCCATTGTAGCTGCCATCTCTGGAGGAGGTACCACGACTTTGATTTAGTGATGGCAGGTGCGTCCGAATTGAAAGTGCACACTTAGTATTTAAATATTGTAATAGTAAAAATACACACTATTTAACTACTACTACGTGCACTTTGTGGAATGCCCAGCACAATTGACCCAGGAGTCAATGCTAGCTAATGCGAAATAATCCATCCATCCATCCTCAACCGCTTATCCCAGCTTTCCCATGCAGGTGTCATGTACCGCAGTCAGTGCCTGAAAGAGGAGGTCCTGCTACATGCTCCACTATCTTGGTTGGCAACATTGCCTTCACTTTCATGTCGTTCCCATGTACTGTATGCTACAGTATCAGACAGTCTCTGAGTTGTAGCAACATGTCCATGTCTAGAAAGAAATACAATCAGTCCAAAATGATGGTTTGCTCTTGCATGCTGTGTCTGTAGCCAGCTCTCTTTCTTGGTTACCATCACTCTCGGTGTCTGAACCTATAGGCTACTACGACACCAGGTGTGTTCCAGTGCAAGCTCTGAAACAGTCTCCTGAGAGTCTCCTGGGTGTTTGTCTTGCCATAGTGTTTGCTAAATACTGTACCAGTAGCAGAACAAATGACCTGCAGTCGAATGAGCTGCTTATAAATCACGTAGGCCATAGCCATTTAAATGCTGTAACTAGAGTTTTCATTTAAAACATGTTTACGGCTATTATCAAGACAATAAGTGGACAAATATTATATTGAGATTACAAAATGTCTCTTTCAAAAGCTTGTAGAGACTGATTCTGCTTCCATAAACAGGTGCTCGTTGGAAACTCACCATTTTTCCCCATCTGTCAGTGCAGCAAATGTATGAAATGGGTACTTCAAATTTGAATGATGGCTCACAATCCTATTTAGCCATTTATTACGGGCTTCCACACCTGTACGTGTCTCTGATCTATTTCATGATAAGTACAGAAACACTGCAACATTACCAATGCTGGGACACCACTCAGATGTTTTACATTTGGCATCCAAATCTATGCATCTCATTCATATGCAACTCCAGAAGGCATTTTTAAATATAAAATGACCAATTTATATTTAACAATATACCATACAAAATGGTGCATGTAAAACAATGTTTCTGATTTATTCATTTTATTTATTAATTAAGAGTCATACTCGGTGAGCGTTAAAACTCAGATTTCATCGGACTGTTTTCTGAAGTTTGGTTAGTGTGTCTCATGTGGCCAATAGCCATGTACACTAGTTCACACATGGAGAAACTTGGGAGTAACATTGTTGACTGAGGCACATAGTTGAGAAACAAATACGAAAATACATTTGTACTACAGTATGTCATTTTTATCTATGTATTTGCTAAAATATACTGTACCTCTAGTCTGTTTTCGCCCCGCATAGTTGGCTGTAAATCGCCACCTCTTACTGAAAATGAATTTAAGCTAGTAGCTTTGTCTGTCTCGTTTGTCGTCCATGTGAATGCAGGGTCGTGGCAGACATTGGAGGCAGATTTTGTTTTGATCAAGTTAAATGTCAACAATCATTCCAGCAACACTGACTTCACATTTAATGTAGTGTGACATATTACAAAGGATTTATTATTCTATTGAACTAATTGTTGTAGCTCCACCAAATATGATGTAAACTACAAGCACCAGCTTTATTTTGGCTGATATTTTAGATTTAGTATTAGCCTCATAAAATTAAGTCTATGAAAAGTCATTACATTTTAGTCAACTTTTAGTCAAAATGTTTTCTCTACAGTACAGTATATGCATTAGGCTAATCAGAGACTGAGACACGTTCATTAAGATTTTGCATTAGCCCTACTGTTGTCCTACCTCTGTTCCAGTAAGAAGCTGCCAATTATAATTCTTCAGTTTACACAGACATACCTATGACATGTACTGCTGACACAAAAGGTAGTGCATTTGAAACCCGAGGATTACAGGAGCGTGAACAGGCATGAAAAAAATATACATAAAGAAGTAAAGAAAGAAAGAAATACACACAGCACTGACACTAAAGAGAACTACACAATCAGGTGGCACCATCTTCTGGCATAACACAGTGCGTTTGAAACCCGAGGACAACAGGAAGGTTAAGGTATTGTTTTAAGGTATTATAATAATATCATATTTGGCCACCCAGCGGCGCCATCTGATTGTGTAGGATTTAGTGTGTTTTTTTTATTGTCATTGCTGAGTGGATTTATTTATTTATTAATTATTTCTGTATGTATTTGTTTGTTTTTTGTGCCTTTTAACCCTCCTGTTGTCCTCAGGTTTCAAACTTGCACCTTGTTGTGGCAGCAGTGCAGATCATATGTCTGTGTAAGCTGTAGAATTAGGTTTAGCGCCTTCTGCCACAAAGGTTATTATTTTGGGTAATTTTGACCCGAAGGACATCATGAAGGTCCTACATTTTATCATAGTTTTTATTATCAAAAATATATTTTAGTCATGAAAAAAGGTTGTTGACAAACAAAAATGTCTTAATACATTTCATTAACGACATTAACACACACGCACACACACTAGTGACTCTTACTCCATCGTCTCTAGAGGGGCCCTGATTTTAAACAATAATACAGGTGCTGGAAGATAGAGTCATTTCTCATATTTAATGCATTCTCAATCAAATACCATCTGTAACCTATTTACACAGAAATAGATATCAGTGTAGGTAGAACATTCATATGTATTTGTCTACAGACCATGCTTTAATAATGTATGCTAACTATCACTGTGTCCACTCTGTAAATGACATATGGTTGGAGAGAACTACCACTATCATGTATTGTATGTATTGTACATAACACATTAATTAATAGACATGCACTAATTTAAACAGAATTAACCAATTTCATTTAAATGTCATGTTCATTTTAAATATTGATTTTCTAACCATGAGGGGATGAAATTATTTCATTGTCTGATTTTGCCTCAACTGGATGGTAAACAAAGTGCCAGGCCAGTAACAAACTCTTCTACACACAATATTTACATAACCCACAGCACAACAGAGCTTTATACTGCACCATATATCTGGTCCTGCTTGTCTCCTACATCTACAAATACAAAACTAACAGTATAGTGGCAGATTTTATAACCGACACAGTATGCAAGTATCCACATGCATATGCATATTATAGTACACAATCTTGTGCATGATCCATGATTTACCAGATGGAAGCTGCAGGTGAGAATTATCTGAGATTATCTGCTTTGGTAATTATATACCATGAGAGAAGCCTTATTGGAAGGCATAAAAACACATTTAAACTGGATTTTCTTTTTCAAACCATATTGTAACCTAGCAATAAGAAATAAATTGGTTTTAGACATTCATATTTAATAGTGAAATAAATATTCATCATGCCTGCTCACTTTGCAGCTAGTGTGGGATGTGAACAGACTAAGAGATTGCCAAATTGTCATAATTCTATGTGAACATAAGTGAAACCTACATCCTGGTCACAGTGAACAGATATTGACACAATAGGCTACACTGTAAGATAATGGATATATTCAATAAGTGTGATTTCACTTTGAGATGAAAGAATGTTTGGGAACATGTAATCCACGAACTGGTTTGAATTGTAATGCAATAATTGACTGTACTGGCTGAGAGGTACTCATTACTTTCAAGTTACTTTTACTTAAAAAAATCCATACAAAAATGTAAAATACATGGGCAGATTCAAATATGTTCAGTGCAAAATTACATTATGTAGCCATTTAATATTGCCACAAAAAGTCAAGTATATTTATATAGCGCTTAATCACATTACAGTCTCAAAAGGGCTTTACAAGTCAACATTTCACAAGGGAAAATGCAACCCCCCCCCTTAACCTGCTCCTCTCCCACGCCACGCCTGTGGAGCCACGCCTGGGAACTTCCCCTCCCCCCTCCCCATTCATCCTCGCTGGTGTACTAACCAGCGGCCTGCAGCAATCCACAAATCCAATGCACTCTAGCCACAATGGATTAATCACTAACACCTGTGGGGAAGGGTTATACTATATGCTTGGCTTTGTCGTTTGTCTGGTCTTGGTAATTGTTTTGCTCTGTGTGTAGGTAGAAAGCCTAAGTACCTTATAAAGCTTTATTTAATGCCAAGGGTAGTCTTGTGTTTTTGCTATTTTTTGTATTTATACGATAACAATAAATACTTTGCATGGTCTGCACATTCACTCAACCACTAAACCCTGTTACACAATAAACTCTTAAGATAAGACTAAATTAAGGCCTTTGTTTAATACTGTAAACAAATAACATGTTATGTAGACATATCAGTGAGGTGCAGTTTTCTAAATTTTCTAAAAGTTCAATGTGGATAAAACTGGAGGCTACAACATTAGATTCTTATACAAATTACATACTCTACGTTTTCAGTGCCATCTCATGAAAAAAAAACGATTTAATTTAAATTATTTAAATTGTAATTATTATTATTTAATCATGAGAAAACGTTATTTAGCGGTACATAAATTTGCATTCCTACAATTGCTTTACCCGATCGGTCTGATATACTGTAGCTATAGCATACTCTGAAACAGAGCTGCACCAAAACAATGCACATTGCGGTAATCTTCACTGCACCGAGTAAAGAAATACTGAGAAAATCTCAATTAGAAGTCCAGTCTCATCTCTCATGCTTATGCTATGTTCAAACTGCAGGCAGGAGACGACAGTCTGCACCGTCACAGTATTGCAAGTGATCTGATCAGATTTGTGTGTCCAGACTAGGGGGTGTATTATCAATTATCAGTCAATAATGAGGAATTTAAATTATTATTAAAATCTCATAGGCTAGTATAATTAAATACTATATGGTATAGCAAGTCATTCTGGAGAAGGCTTGTTGATATTTGAACTCGAAAAAGCACCTCTCCCTTCAATGCCATAGGGTGCTCCCTCATAAGCTCCGTCCCACACATTGGAAACACATTGCAATGCTGTGTGCGGTCTGCACCACTGGAGCCAGGGCTGTGCAGAAATACTGGGTTCTTTATTCAGCACGCACAGTGAACGGTAAGCTAGCAGACTGAGAGGAGATATTTGGTGAATTTGACAGAAATTGTATTAGCTTTTACACACGTGTGTGTGTGTGTGTGTGTGTGTGCGTGCACTGTGCACGCACTGTGCACAACAGAAGGAACTACACTGTCCTCATTATCTCAGAGGTGAAGTTTAATGTTCTTTCATGTGGTGGTAGTGGTTCCTTTGTTGGTCCTCTGCTGAGCCAGAAAACTAAACTGTGATAATGTCTGGGTTTAAGGTGCAGGTTCAGGTGGCTTGGAAAGTCATGGATTGCCTTAAGGAGGCTGGTAAAATATGAAAATGTACCTGACCCTGAAAATCTAAGCAATTCCTAGGAAAATACAGTATACTGTGTGGCCAACTTAGATATAATACTTCTTGACACCAGACTACTCGGAGTCCTCTTCTCTGTGTTGTGACCTCCAAACCTGAGTAATTTAGAGAATGTTCTAGATCTTCTGTGCTAGTCCTACTGTGATGATAATGACTCTTGGAGCTCTAGTTTCCCTGCTGTTGTTCCATGTCCCTAATAAAGCCTCCTTTGTCTATTTCTAGTGACACCATCCCAGTGGCTTCCATCACATGGACCCCCAGTTGATTATCTGGGACTCTGGTGAGAACGATTGATTAATGACTGTTTAGATACTTTCCACTGAGCTGTTAGATAGCAAGCAAACTCATGCACTCCCATAAGACTGGTTCCATGTTCCACCTTCTCACATTGAATTCACTCTCTATTGCATCTCTATTTCACTGCACTATAGTGCCCTCAGAATCCCATACTTCCATCCCAGCGGTTCATGTTTGAAGCACAACTTGGCAGCCAATGAGTGTTCTAGGGGGCAGAGTAGAAAGAAATGAGAGTCACATAGATGTGGGAGGGGCATGCACTCTGTTTTTGGGACGCTGTTTGGTTTACTACAATGGTAAATCTAGACACAAGCTGAGGAGTAAGGCTTTAAGACAAACAGCCTCTGTTGCGACAGCTCAATGTAGCTCAATGAGAGAGTTTTGTGAATAACTCAAGGCATTATGACAGGTGTCACCATATCAGCAGACATTTCCTTTACACAGACTCCACCAATATCAGCGGCTGTAAATGCTCTGAAGCAGAAGAGCTCACTGGAGAGGAAATGACATGATGCTTCTTCCCATAGTGCCATTTCATATTACCACTGCTATTACAGCATTTAATATCATATATATCAATTAGTTTAACAAGGCATTTGAGAGTGAGAGATAGGTGTACATCATGTTGTCTTCTTGACAGTTTAATAAAGTTAAAAAGGTTATGTTCCTTTCTTTTCCAAGAGGTGGTTATACTCTCTATACTATCATGGTCTCCTGTAAATACATCTATCAAAGCTACACAAAACAGGGAGAGAAGGACCGGAGGAAGACAGATAATAAATTGAGCCTTAAAATAATGCTTTCACGGTTCTTTAAACCTAAATAACCCAAAAAACAAAATCTAGTTTATTGGACATAATTAAATTATATATAGTGAGGTATTGACAGGTACATTGCAGCAATAGGACATGCTAGCAACAATTGAATGTTAACAAGTCTGGTTTAAATTGAGCTATAGATCGGTCCTTATTCTACAAACCCCACAATCCGTCTTTTTAGGCAGGGAAAAGTAATTGCTCATGACTACTGACTGAATGTTTGGTCCACATGAGACCAAATGCACTTCATAAGAGTACAACATAACATGAAAGCATGACATCAGTCACTCAGATTAATGCTGCTCCCCTTAGCTGCTGTTTGGTGCTCTTTCCATCTGAATATGTATTGCCTATACAATGTTATCTGAATGCCATTCTTCCTATGACAATTATGTTTTAAGTGCAGTCCCGCCTACAAAATCCTTCAAAAATTTCTTTTTTTTTATCCCCTACAATATTGCTCTCCTCAATCAATCAGTCTGATATATAGCTATAATGTATAACAGAACACTTTAATTAACCGCCAACCCAGCTAGCAATTTGTTCTCCCCTCATTCAATTATCTTTAATAACACTGTTTATTATTTTTATGTCTACCATTTAATGGAAAAGACAACAGTGGTCAGTGGACTCGTCTTATATAACCAGGTCCTGCTGAAACAAAATCAAACCTACATAGAGAATTGAGACATAGAAAACAACAGCTAGGGACTGTCTCAACAGCAGAGATGCTAGCCGAGGTTTGATGGATACTGTAGCTAAGAGAAAGCATCAGGGGACACAGTGGGCCATACTGTGTAAAGAAAGAGGAAAAACAATAGATTTTTGTTGTAGTGCAACCCATACAGGAAAATATTTGCAATACAATAGATAGATGTTATACTGAGTGTGTGTGTTGAAGTACATACATACAGTACATATATACAGTATATAATGTACGTCTTTTCTCCCACATGGGCAAATAATGCAATGTGTGTTGGTGCAGACTGTGGTGCAAGCCTGAGGGTGGGTGGCTGCACTGTGATTGTTGTCCTTACTCAGGGTTTTGTAATACTCAGCATAACTTGGGTGACAAGGACATGATGGATTGTACAGTATGTGTGATCATGATGGACGATAGACGTTTGGTTTTGTTTTTACACATGAACATGCACGCGCGCACACACACACACACACACACACACACACACACACCATATGGCTGTCACTGCACGGGCAGCAATAAGACAAACTAGATCCAACCACTCTTACTCAGCAAAACACACACACACACACACACACACACACACACACACTGGGATGCTCTCAGAAAACAGAAGTGGCCGTGTCTTACCTGTGTGTCCAGACCCACAGATGAAGGTCCAGGATGCAGCACAAACAGAGAGAGGGAAAGAGAAAGAGGAAGACATTTAACAACAAAACACACCTGAACACAACCTGTGTCAAAGCACTGCAGTGCAGCCAGCAGCACCTGGCCACAGTGCACTTCACTAGAAGAACAGAAGACATGGAAGCACTTCAGGGTCCAACCCAACAGAGCTGTGGAGAGCTCCTCCTGCCTGGCAATGCATTGTGAGAGAAGGTCCCACCCTCCCTCCTCTCAGTGAGTGGTGTTGGGCCTGCCTCTGCCTGCTAGATGGGAGCGTCACCACAGACAGACTGGGGTGAAATGAGGAGGGCAGCAGTGGATCTTTGTGCTGCCATCTTCAGAGCGCAGGAGTAATGAGGAGACCACTGCATCGCTCCTCCGGGGGCTCCCTCAGCTAGGAGAGGATCATTCCTCCCCCATGGTCACCACCAGAACCCTGCAGAGACTTACCAGTTGCCAGTAGGGCAGCTGGCACCAGGCAGGGCTCCTGGCATGGAGGGGCTCCCTGCTGAGTTCTACAAACAGTTCTGGGGCTGTCTAGGGAAGGATCTGAAAAACATAATTTCAGAGTGTGTTGGGAAGGGTTCATTGCCCACTTCCTGTCGCCGGGCGATTAACTCCTTCCTTCCACGAAAAGAGAGCTGGTGCTATAGAATTGCAAGCCTGTAGCAATGCTGTTTACAACTATGTCCTCAAGTTTCCAATGCACTACCGTCTTATGCCAGCATATGGCGCCACCTGATTCTGACTTATTGTGTTGTTCTCTTTAGTGTCAATGCTGTTTGTATTTATTTATTCATTTGTTTATTTATGTATGTATTAGCTGTTTTTTTGTGCCTTTTAACCCTCCTGTTGTCCTCGGGTTTCAAAGACACTACCTTGTGTGCCAGCAGTGCACATCATTTGTGTGTGTAAGATGTTAGAATTGGCACCTTCTAACTGCCACAAAGAGGTACTGTGTTGGGTCATTTTGACCCGGACGACAGCAACATGAGGGTTAAGATCTTGGCCAATAGACATACTGTAAGAGACACATTGACATCATTATACACAAAGGGGTCACTGGATCCTGTCCAGATGCTAACTGGACTCCTGGCAGCTTGACTTCATGTGGAATTTTAAATTGTAAATATGGAAATTTGTAAACTGAGGCTTAATAAAAAGGCATTTTTAAAATCAAAATCTCTTTCTCTCCCTCTCACCAAGTAATGCAATTTAAAACGGAATCCTTTATTCACTCTTTTTCAGGTTATTCAACCAAGGGTCCGTGGTCCTATGGGGGAGCAGAAAAGAGCTGCAGGAAGCCATGGAAATGTCTCCCAAATGTACACAAATACTTTTTTTTTAAAGGATTAAATTGAGAGGCTCTCAAAAATGATTATGATGATGATGATGACAAATGAAGAATGGGAAGCACTGAATGAGAGAAAGGTGGCATGAGTGAATGAATTCAAGTCTGTTTGTGCATTGTAAATGTTACTGGAAATGTCACAGACATCAACACACACGCACACACTCACTAAGACAATCAGTGAGATTGAGGAGGATGGGTGTCAACTTACCAAAACACACAAGCGGCAGACATAGTTGAGCAGAGCGGAAGCAGCTTGTGAAAAGGATGTCTACTTGAGATCATAATTATAGTCATTTGGAGTGTTTTCTGCAAATGCCCCATGTCTACAAATGGTTTTATTTTAGTTTGTAGTTCAACAACACGGCTCCTCAGAACCACTAGCAAGTATGTTGGGCTAACTGTTAGCTTCTGATGGCTCCCTTCTGCTTCCACAAGCTGCTTCAGAGCGGCGCAGAGGCTACCAGTTAGCTTAGCGGACCCGCTAGAGGCTTGTTAACTGTGAGGTTTGTGAACTGTCACTGACAGCCCTAGTCTCTCAGTGTGTCGACAGCAAGGTAATTAGAAAGGCTGCAGGAACCGGGAAGCTCTCCAACATCGTTCAAGTATATCGTCTGTGTGCGTTTGTGTGTGTGCGTGTGGATGTGTGCGTGCGCGTGTGTGTGTGCGTGTTGAGCGGAGCAGTGCGAGGTTAAGTTCTGCTTATGTTAGTGTTTAAAGCGCGTGTGCTCTGCTTCACCAAAGCTGCATCATTTGTGTTTGCCATCACCAGCATAAATCAGCATAATGAAATCTGTTCACGAGACAGCTCAATAGGACCTCATATATTGCTTACGGCCTCGCATTACAGCTTAAATAATGCGGTTGAAAACTGGTTGGTTTTCTACACAGCAGTTAGACACAGTCAATAGTACACAATAGTCTGACAGAGTCCCCCCTCCTCACCATGTTGTGTTTGACAGCTGGAGTCATTAGCAGTCTTGATATGTAGTTGCGGCAGTTAATGAGGACATCACAGAGGACAGTGTCTGGTTACCAACACCAGTGATTTACCAATGAGGAGTCTACATTCTACAGGGATGAATCAATCTTAGAGCTGCTATGTGCTTTCAATTATATTGAAAAGAACCAGATGAGCAGGCATACTGTAACAGGGTTTTTACCTGTTTCAACCACAAGTCTAAAACGGGGTGCCTATTTTATTGGAATACATCTAGTTGTCTAATGTCTATACAGGATTGTATCGCTGACAGCATACAACAAGAGATTTACTCATACTGTAATGTTGCATACAAAACCAAGATTTCAAGAAATTGCCAGAAAGATAAAGGAAGTAATGTGGAGAAGACATTTTGTGTTTGCTGGATTGGCTACCTGACTGTCAACAAGGACATACATCAAAGTTTAATCATAAATTATCTATCTCTAGTTTGTGGCTATCAATCCTAGCTCTTTTCTTGTGTAAATTATCTGATAACTTTAGTAATAATGAAATGAGGTTTCTTGAACTAGCTAGTTACACATTTTTATAATTATTTTCTTATGCCAAATGTGGTAACAATGGCATTTGAGCTCCCATCAACAAATGTGCATCTAGTATGTCACTTTGGATCAAGAGCTAAATCACTAAAGTGTATACAGTACATGATTCACAGAGGGCCGGGGACAGTGACATGGCTGGAGGAGATGTGGAGCCTCGTCCTTGTTTGGAGGGGTAGAA
>JAODUG010003782.1:0-11024 GCA_027564795.1 Aphredoderus sayanus
GGTTTAGCGCCTTCTATCTGCCACAAAGAGCTAGTGATTTGGGTCATTCTGACCCGGAGTACATTACGAGGGTTAAGGCAGACTGATTATGAGGGCTGATTATCACTTCTGAAAAGTTCAGTCCCCTGATGGACTAGTGTCTCTATAATTAGACTCGTCTGACATATAAACAACGGGCGAGCTAAACTTCCAGCCCTGATATTGTATGAGAATTTTCTCTTTTTGTTTTTAAACATGTCTACTATTTTGAGAGCAACTCTGTCTTTTTGTTTAAGATATGAGAACAAGTATGTGAAGTTCTTCAAGAGCAAGCCTGACCTACCGCCTGGCATGAACCCAGCCGATGCACAGTCAAAGCAGCAGCAAAAGATCCCCGGCTGTCCAGACAGTGAGTCGACTGCTCTCTCCAAAACTGCCAAACGCAACCTGAAACGCAAGGAAAAGAGAAAGCAGCAGCAGGGTCCAGAGGGTAAAGCAGAGGTGGAATCTGTCCGAGAGGCCATGGAGAATGTGTCCATTTCAGAAGACGACACGTCTTCACACAACACACAGGTGCCTGTCTCCCCACCTGAAGATCCCTCTGTGTCACCTGCAGGTGAAAAGCTGAAAAAGATAAAAAATCTTAAAAAGAAGCTGCGACAAATTGAGGATTTGCAGCACAAAATTAACTCTGCAGAAATCAAGGAACCGACAAAGGATCAGTTGGAAAAGCTTGGTCGGGCCAAGGCTCTGCAGGATGAATTAACGCAGCTTGAGCAAGATTCTTGAAATTAATGTTGAAAAAGACAGAAGGAACACATGGACAAACTGAAGCTACAAGCAATGTATATTGAAAGGAACTTTTGCAGTTATGTAATCTTGACTTCCCTACAATATATCCTGTGTATTTGTTGTTGTTTTTTTTGACACGAGCATTACCTTTGGAGGTGATCCCAATACTGATGCCTTTCAAAATGATGTTAACAGGATATTTATGTAGTTGTGACATAATACTTGTCAGTTAAGTTTGTACATATCTGTTTAAAAAAAAAACATGCTTGCATTTCTAAGATCGTTTATTAATTGTATTTTAAACATCAGTTTTGTACCCTTCATTGTATCAAGTATTATCGAGACATGACATATGTCACAATACAAAATATATAAAATCTTCCGTTTAAGAGACAATATACTATTAAAGCCCCTATGGACATGCCCTTTTGACATTTTTTCTTTTGTAGAAACTAAATCACATTGTTTACAAAAATATATTATAATCATGAAAAATATCACATAGATTATGTTTTTGCTGTAGCCGCAATACATACTAAGCAGTGGTACAGAATACAATCCAAACTCCCCTCATAAGAATCATGCAATGCAACAGTCTTGTCCAGAGGAGTTTTAATGAGTGTCTCTTAATTTATTTGGTCAGTGATAAGATCTCTTTTTAAACACTATGTTAAGCCATTCAGTTATTCCATTGATTAAAATGGCCAAACCACTGAAAGCAGACTCTCACTTCACGTTATTTGTGTGACTGATTCTATATCATATTTCTTAAACTAAATCTATAAATATTAGTAGCCTTTCCTTAGCCAGTCAGTAGTAATGTTAACCAGGAAAGAATATAATTATATATGTACAGCCATCTGTATAAACTACAAACTGAAGAAATATTTGACATGCTCCCAGTCCCCAACTTCTTGTTTCAAGAGGACCCAACCCTTCTTAAACTAATTGTTAATTAGTTAAATAGTATATTGCATCCAACTACATTAAAGGATTAATGTTAGAACTTAGAGGTTGGATTAGTGTACCAGAGACACAGTCACATCAAATGTAATGAGTAGTGCTGCTTTTTCTGCTCAGTCTAAGCATCCATTTAAATTAAAGTTGTTGCTAAATACATATAAAGACAAAATCCAAATAGCGGTGGTGGGGATATTGTGAAGACGATTGCTTTCGGGCTATAGGTTCCATTATTTTGCAATTTTCAACAGCAATGCAAAAGTGGGAGGGTTACTGCTCTCCCAGAATATTGTACACAAGAACATCTGTAGCAGTGGTTAGCAGTTTATGCAACAATGTTTTGTCATTTCACATTACTATCCAGGTTTTAATTAGCTGTCCCTTGGGATTGTGTGGTTAGTTGTTTTGTTCATAGGGTTGTCCTAAAGTTTTAAGTTTCCTTTTAACAGTCACTAACCTTAACATATTTTAACAAGATGTTTAGCAATTTTATAGTCCATAATTATTTTATTTTTCATCTGTGTAGACATATTCAGGGGGGTGTCTGCTATAAATAGGGCATTGTTCACATGTTGTCATTTTCTGATATATTTTCTTTCCCACCCATTACATTCCTTGTAAGGGCTTTATTTTGTGGTTTAAAGGCAAGCAATATAAAAGCTTTCCTAAATGCTGAAACAAAGACATTGAAGCGATAAGAATTATTGAGTTACAGCACCTGCATATTTGCAGGCTATTATTTAGAAATATATAACAAGTTTAACAACTTAGTTATTGTTTTGAATAATTTGGATAATGCATTTTCATTTCAGCAATGGAAACCAACATCAAAATTGAATATATGGTGTTTTTTGTTTTGCTAACAACAGCATCTTCCATTGCCTTGAACAGGGGATTAACAGAAGCTTTGGTAAGAAAAAACGAAGTTAAAGTTGTTTAAAAAGTTATTTTGTCATTTCAAGAAATTTAACAGACTTTTCTAGGTCAACTAAGATAAAAGTATTCATAAAACAGACATCAGTTTTAATTACAAGTTTGATGAAGTTGCTCAACATATTTGATGCATTGTCTATTTATTACATACTACAATAGGCTACAGTATCATAATAGGCTTGGCTATAAAATGTGTTTTACTGTCATTTGAAGAGGTTGTAGAAGTTAAATGTGCCAGTTCAAATAATCCTTTTCATTACAGACTTATTTAACAAAATATGGCTACCTGCAAGTTCCATTGGGTTTTAAGGACCATAATTATCAACCTGGAGAAATACTTGAAGCTCTGAGGTAACGGTTTTGATTGTTATTCTCAATCCAACACATTTTGTCCCGTTTTTACGTATATTTAATTGTTTACATGCATACTAATATAGGCATACTAATATATATACCTGTCTTTCAGGAACTTTCAAATAGCAACAGGCCTGCCCATATCCGGAAAACTAAATGCAGCCACACTGGCAATGATGAACAAACCTCGTTGTGGTATAGAAGATTCTTTCAACAACAAATCTCTGAAATATCGTGTGATTAGTAGGTTATTGTGTTTTTAATTTTAAATGGCATTAACCTTTATTTAGAAGAAAATATTTTGAGATAAGTTACATAACAGAATTCACAATTTTCAGGTTATTGGCATAAGACGATGCTGACATACCGCATCTATAAACACACCCCTGACTTGGGACTCGTAAAGACTCGTTTGGCCATCTGGAATGCGTTTAGATACTGGAGTGTCGTGTCACCCTTACGGTTTAAGGAGGTGCATCACGGAGAAGCAGATATTAAAATCTCATTTCACCGAAAAGATAAAACATGTCCGGTGCCTTTTGACGGGAAAGGTAAGACCACAGTTTTATATAAAAAAAATGGTACATTTGTAAAGTGTGAAAATGTGTAATGCTGTCTGGATTGCTTTTACAAGACGTCTTATGTAATCTATATTTTAAGATTTATATCACCCAGTGTTGTATCCTTGTATACAAAAAAGTTTATAAAAAACAATGAGACCTTCTAGGCTAATAAGAAACAAACAGATTTGTTATTTTCTATAACTGATAATTTTCTTTATCACTAGGACGTGTATTAGCCCACGCAGATGCCCCTGAGTCAGGCATTGTACATTTTGATGAGGATGAGTTATGGACAGAAGGAACTAACAAAGGCTTCAACCTAAGGATTGTTGCAGCCCATGAGATTGGCCATGCGCTTGGCTTGGGCCACTCACAGCACTACAACGCCCTTATGGGACCTGTGTACAAAGGATACCTGTCCAATTTCAAGCTACATCCGGATGACATACAAGGCATCCAGGCTTTGTATGGTAATTAAAAATAATGATTTGAATGTGAAGGTGAGGTCTGCGGTGTACACACCCACATATACCGTACACACAGTTGTAATTCCTCCATACTTTTAGGAAAGCCTCCTTTAGGAAATCCAGGCCAGCCTGTGCCAGGAAGACAGATTCCAGATCCTTGCAAGGCTACCTTTAGTGCAATTATGCTAGGTATGTATCAGTTAACTACTACTAAACATCTGCAACAATGTAACTTTCCTAAATTGTGGTAACTTAAAGGGTCAACTTTTCAATGCTCAATAAAAGTGTATTGTCTAATATTTTGGTCACGTCTGTTTAAGTTGGTGTGCACTTCACCTTTGCCAAGATAAACCATTCATCTGACAGGTGTGGCATATCAAGATGCTGATTTAACAGCAGGATTATTTTATAGGTGTGCCTTGGACTGGCCAACAAAGGCCACTCTATAATGTGCAGTTTATTTCATACAACCCAATGCCACCGATGCCACGTTTTGAGGGAGTGGGCAATTGGCATGTAGACTGCAGGAATCTCCACCAGAGCTGTTGACCCTGAATTTGATGTTCTTATCTGAGCCTGAGAACCGGCTTCACAACCACAGACCATATGTAACCATGCCAGCTCAGGACCTGGCATCTGGCATCTTTACATGTAAGATAGCCACAAACTGTCTCAGAGAGGCTCATCTTCATGCTCCTCAACGGGGCCTTGACCTGATTGCACAGACTTGAATGGGCAAATATGGCACTTCATGGATGAATCCAGGTTTACACTGTACCAGGCAGATGGCAGATGGTGTGTATGACAGTGTGGGCAAGCGGTTTTCTGTTTGCTGTTGTGAACAGAGTGGCCCATGATGGCAGTAAAGTTATGAAAGGGCAAGTATATATATTCAACAAACAGGTGCATTTTATTGATGGCATTGCTACTGTGACAATGTCAGGCCCATTATTGTGCCATTCCCAACTCCTAAAAGCTGAAAACTTAAAGCCATTGAAGGGGAGTGGCCCAACATTTCACAAGCTACAATCAACAACCTGATCAATTCCATATGTGTTGCACTGCATGAGGCAGATGGTGATCACACAAGATACTGACTGGTTTTCTACCCCCGCCAATAAGCCCTCTTGCCTTATGTGGAATCGCCATATTTCAGTGCCTGTCATTTTTTTAATTATTATTATAAAATTGCACATTTTAGAGTGGCCATTTATTGTGACCATAGATGTTACCAGTCCAAGGCATGCCATTAATCAGCATCTTGATCAGCCACACTTGTCAAGTGGATGGATTATCTCTTGACAAATGTGGCAGTATCATAATAGGCCTGCTTGAATGTATTTTTTGTGTGCTCAAAAACACTTAATGTTTTGCATGCTTCTTGTCTATTTCACATATTATGAGCACAACTGTCTTACAGGTGCCTTTCTCTGAATACGTATTATCTTTGTGTGTCTTTATGTGTCTCACCTGCAGGCCCATTGAGAAAGACATACGTTTTCAGTGGTGATTATGTGTGGACAGTGTCGGCCACTGGCCCTAGTACTCCTGTCTTGATCTCCACACTGTGGAAGGATGTTCCGGGTAATCTCAATGCAGCTGTTCACTCTCAGAGGACTGGCAAGTCTTACTTCCTTAAAGGTACTTTGAAATAATTTGTTAATTAGTTCATTAGGTCATAAGGAGCATTATGTTGTGGTGGGGAAGCAGTTGATAAAAAATAAAGCCAATATAATTTCATATTTTTTTCTTGTGAACAAAAGGCTGAACACATACTTGTGGCCTTTCCTTGTAACAAGCATGGTCAATCTATCCATTACAGCTCCTTACTTTTGTCTTATTCATTTTTCTCTCGATGGCTAGATATAATGGTTACTAGTAGGAGATCAACATTTTAGTGTTCGCCCATTTCTTGGACAATGCCGAAGAAGCATAACAGTTAAGCATAAGAATAACAGTTACGCCAGCCTTATACTTTAATAACTCACCAGACACACTAATCGTAACAATCTAACAAGTGTGATCTTTCACAGCGGACCAAGTGTGGAGATATACAGGGTTCAGACTGGACAATGGCTTTCCCAGACGCTTGGTCAATATTCCTGCAAATATTGATTCAGCCTTCTACTTAAGCGCGACCAGAAAATTGATCTTTATCAAAGTACATACAAAAATATACTGTATATTTATGTCCTTGCTCTATAAACACATTTCTCTTAATATGCTGTCCTACTGACCTGTAGAAGTACAATTGTCTTGTCTTTTAACAACTTTTTATTATTTTTTCAGGGGAATGTATTTTGGCAGTGGGATGAAATTGGACCGACAAATTTCAAGTTTTACCCCAAACCAATTGGACAGCTCTTTCATGGGTTACCCAGCAATCCCAGTGCTGCATTAGCATGGACAAATGGACATATATATGTGTTCAAAGGCACCCAGTACTGGCGTGTGAAGCAACACCACCAAGCAGTGGAGAACCCACTGAACACTGAAACACATTGGATGCAATGTGATGACTAATTCACTAGAGGTCGCTCTTTAACATTGAAGCAAAATAGATTAAGACTTGGAAATGAAATAGAAAAGTTAGTAAAGATAATAATTGTTATGTACTGTATACGTTTCCAGACATTGTTGATGGTGAGGTGTATTGCAGAAATAAAATAAATGGAAGAACTAATGTACAAAAGCATTTATATAATGCACCTTTTAAAATAATACAAAAAATACTATCCAAAATGTTATATGAACAACAAATTCCCATAATATTTAGCATGTCTCATATTGAGCAAGATTTGACAAGATCTATCACAATTTTCCTGCGCAATCCTGTGTGAATTTTATGTTTTGTAAAGATGTTATATTACATCATCTTCTGAGACACACTGTTTAACCCAGCATCCATTAAACGACCCTGGACCAATTACGTCTTATTGAGTGTATTAGACTGTATATTGTAGAAGAAATGGCATGTTGTGAAATTAACAACAGATGTATTAGCTATAATAAAATCACAATGTTATGACTGTTGTTGGCCTGATATGCAGGATGATTTACTGGCTATAATATTTACTAGATACAGAATCCCGATGTACATAAATGAAGAGTCCTGTGTGCAAGTAAGGAGAACAACTTTGATAGTGCTCACGCAGCTGCTGGATGAAACAGTTCCAATCTGGCGCTCTTGGAGGCTCTGGAGGTAGCCTAACTGAAAGGCAATGAAGGAAATATTAACTGCATGTTCAGTAGCTGTGTGTATCTCTGGCCACGAGGGGGCCATTTGTTATGTGCCTTGGATGAAGTGGCATTTAAATAACATACAACGGGTGGGCTTTGCAGTTGTGATGATGGTACCATGACGGTATTTTTAATTGGTAAAGTCAGCTATAACGTGACATTTTCACATTGCATTGTAGCCTACAATTTAGTTTTGTTTCTCTAGTCACCTCAGCCACCATAAGCCTATACCCCCTAGATGGCAACATAAAACAAGGAGAGGTCTGCTTTACTGCTAATCAACTACAATTAATGAATGACCAATATTGATGAATGAGTGCTTAAACCAAATTACCCACTATATTGTAGCTTATAAACTATGGCACTCTCCTCTGCACCAATTTACATTGAGTAAACTTCTATTTGAATTCACTTGTATCCCAGATACCCTTTTCACACTCACAGTGAACCACCATAGTCTGTAAACGGGGAATACTAAACATTTCCAAAAACCAACATATTTGGACTTTACAGTTCATCTTTCTGACTTTCTCAAGTCAGTTGTCTTGCAGGGCAATGGACAAACAGGTTTTTTGTTATAACTTGGGTCTTATTTCACCAGTTGACACTTTCAGGGATTTCAACAGTTTATGGAGAAACCTATCCAGCTGCTGCCTGCCGAGTCCGACTACCACAAACTATCCTGCTTCACTACCAAACTGGACAGGACACACACCCTGGAATAGCGTCTAGCGTACATACAGCGCAGTACGCTAGTCTTATTAGTATTCCTGACTTGATGGTGTCAAAACATTTACTCCGTGGACATTCGTAGACATTTATGTCTCATCATTAGGAGCAACATGTCCTTTTTGCCTGCAGGGAAGTGTACTCTCAGGTCAAGGTTAGTGTTTATGTGTACATGTAGGCTAGGGGTTATAGTGGTTAGGTTTAGGAATGAGTTAACCTCTGGTTAAGGTTAGTGGAAAGGTTAAAGGGTTATTTTAATCTCTGGGTAAGATTAGTGGATAAATTAGAAGATAGTTTACCATGCTGTGTACTTAAGAGTCATCCTCATACTAATCCAATCAGTTATTTCAGGGGAGTGTTTTGTAGTAAAGTAAGGTCTGCAAGGCTGCAGCTGGACCTTTCTCAGTTTATGGGTTAGACAGGAAGACAGCTGCATAGCACTTCCAGGTCAGTGTGAACATAGAAGCCAGTTCAGTGTTCAGGACATAATGACACCTATACTGTAGCCTAACATTTTAATGTTAATGCAGCTCTGAAATAGCCCACAATTACATATTGATGTCACACACAATTTCTTCAACAATACACTGTTCATCTTAATTCATGGCAAAATAATAGGTAGTGTGAATCAACTATATGAAAAGCAGAAGTTCTTGATGTTTTCCAGACCCATGTGAGTTGGGCTACTGACCGGGGAAAGAAAGTCGCCATCATAGCGCTCGAGGGGCGGGGCTTGCGACGACGGTTGAGCTGACGACCCACATCGTCTTCTGCTGTTTTTGTGCGCAGCTGGGGGGCACCCAAAGGTAAGATATTAGAAGTGAAACATTTGGGGAAAAAAAAAAACTGACAGAGGATGTCATACATGTGCCCATCCATGTGCCCGGCAAGCGCAAACCTCTCCACCAGGTACTCCATGCACAGCATCACTGCAGTCGCGGTTTTAAAGATGATGTAAATTAACAACCCAAAACCCTACCCACTCCTCCTCTACTCCCTCCCACTGGATCATGTTACAGTATAAAAACTGTATCTCCTTACCGTCTGCTATCTTACCATTCTCTGTGCGTGCAGGTAGGGTAAATGGTGCAGACTGCACATAACAACAATATCCTAGCCTTCACAATGCATTTTTTATGTGTGGGGTGGCGCGAATGGTGGAGCACTCAATGGCATTGAAGGGAGTGGTGTTTTTTGTTCAAGTTCAAGTTATCAACACACTTTCTCCAGAATGACTTACTATACATTTAAATGTCATGGTAATGCATCATTGATAAGGGTCTTTCACCATTCGCAGTTAAATTACAGTCTTCGTCCCTGTTGACAAGTGAGATGACACATACAGTAAGCTGTTTGCAGTTTACCACAATATGTGTTCATATTTCATGTGGGGACTAAGGGGACTAAGAGCCCATACCCATAGAGTCAGACATCTGTAAACATCTTGAACTCGTTCCCTGTCATCACAGCTCTGTTTACCAAAGAACTGATACATTTTTAATCAGCTCAGTTCTACTAGAATATGCAGAGTGGTTTACAGTCATCGCCTGACTCATTCTTTACCGCCTACACTTATCCCAATAGAATCTACTCTAATATGTCGCATTCTTGTTTGGTAAAGCTTTTATTTAGGTATTTTGTTGCTTCACCACAGATAACTCATAGTGTATCCATGAAACACAGTCGATGTTAAATACAGCACTGATGTCACATGGCACTTGATGCTGACAACCCACCATCCCTGTGGACTGTGGCACACTTATTGTAGAGTGTAAGGGAATGGCTTGTTCTTGTTGAGGACTGTGCTGTCTTGTGGGTGAGGACATTATTTAGTATGAAGGAAAATGGGCCAACTGGGAACAGGATGTCAAGGCAATAGACATAATCAAAAGGTCAGAGTCTGTATATGCAGGGGGTGGATAAGGCAGCATAAATTACCACACCATGCACATGCAGACACACACACCCACACACACCCACACACACCCACACACACACACACACACACACACACACACACACAAACACATAAGTGTAGTCATTTCTGTCCAATACTAATGATACACATGAATACTACATTAGATAAAGAACTTGTACACCCTTACACACATGTGCATGCACATAAACACTACAAGGTGGTTTCCCTTTCACCCCCCACAGGTCAGGACCCCCAAAGGCTTATGGTGGGATTTTTAGGGGGAAAATAACTATTATTTTTCACCTTCTTCTATGAAACTAAATAGATTTTTCAATACTGTCATTTTATTTAATAATAATGCTCTAAATAACTCATATACAGTATTGTATATGTTATATATTATATATTATATACAAATAAGTAATTCTACTCTATAGCTATTAGAACACAAGTGGTTCACATGTGTGCATGCACAAGGGTGGCTTGCAAATAATAAATAAAGCACAACCATCCACGCATACATAAGCACAGACGCACACACACACACACACACATACTCACGCCTATAAAACTCCACAGGGCTTTTATCTCCCCTCCCACCTGATAGCTGCCATGCTGGGTGTGTGTCTCACTGTGCCGGGGCATGGAGCCCGACCACAGACATCACACTGATTGCTCACAGTGGCCCAGCGGTCTGTCCACATTCCCACCCTGATTCACTATGCACGACAAACAACGGGAAACTGTGGTTTTGGAGTGTCTGGAGGTTTATGGACAGCACTGAGTGTCTTCCCTTAAAGTGCATCCTCCAATCATCCCTTCACAGTGGAGTTTGGCCTCAAACTCATGTCTGTGGATTGTTTAGGAATGTTGTCAGCGAGAGCGAGGAAAGGATAATGAGAGCGGGAAAAACGATAAAACAGCAAATGTGCGTTGACCATTAGATTGTGGCAGGTCGTGTGTGTGTGTGTGTGTGTGTGTGTGTGTGGTGTTGGGGGCGCGGGCTGATGAAGTGATGGAGATGTTAGGAGGCCACTGTCATTGTACCACTGGGCTGGCTGGTTCTCTGGAGCTGCCATCTGCCAGGAA
>JAODUG010003783.1:0-11023 GCA_027564795.1 Aphredoderus sayanus
AGGTTTAGCACCCTCTATCTGCCACAAAGAGCTAGTGATTTGGGTCATTCTGACCCAGAGGACATCACGAGGGTTAAAGGAGCTTGGGGTTTGTATGAACCTCATGAGGAATGTTTGTTTAATAATGGGCTAGTAGGCAGCTATAGTAAGCATAATATTTAAGTATTCATCACTCTTCAAATGCAAGCAAAATAAAATTTTACAAAAACAGCATACATAATATTATTTAACTTTCTGCAAAATAATCATAGTCTGCATTGGTGTTTGTTGGATAAATATAAACTCTAAACTTAAGTATAGCACACAATTGTGCAGATATACAGGAGCTCCAACAGTATTGATCCTTCATAAGAAAACAACAGCAAAAGCCATCCATTACTGTAACTATACGCTTCACAGCTAATTTGATTGACAGCACCTGCTGTTTCTCTCCTCATGCTGCTGCTACACTACGGTAGATTCCCCAGATGAGTTCAGCGACAGTCGCCATACTGTCAGATGAGGAGGCTATTGATCTTGGGTAGATTTAGCAATAACGTCCACCAGATGACTAGTCCCCCCACCCCCCGATACATTGTTGGCTTCAAAGCGAGCACAAAATGTCATCCTGATAGCTGCTCAGGTAATTAGAAGGAACATAATCACTGGCAGAGACTGCAACAAAGTAAACTGGGGCAGGATAGTCTAGTGTTCTGGGTGGTGGACTCCCAGCAGGGAGGTTGTTGGTTCTAGACCAAGAGTAGGCCTACCTGCACACATTCTTGAGCAAGATGCCTCACCTGCTACATGCAATTGTGTTTATTTCAAGTAACTTTTGATTAAAGCATCTGTAAAATGACCTAATTGTAACGTTTCATGGCCTTAATAATATCCTCACTGAGATCAAAGTGGAGAACTCAAAGACACAATCTTACACAAGTTACAGTTATGGTGGCAAAGACACAGTAAATGGCAGTAAACAATCCCTGTGTGGGGTAGTTGTTTTCAATACAAATCTTAAGATAGGTGTAGTCAGCCATGCCAGAAAATGATTGTTTATATTTTGAACTTGATCACAACAAAAACACATCTCCCATGAATGCCATAGGGGGCTCCCTTAAAAGCTCCGCCCCCCACAATGGACACTATTGCAAAGGTTGGGATAGTGTGGGCTGCACCACTTTGTGTTCCTTTTTACATAACCAGGGCTGTAAAGGAACACCTGAGAATTGCTTCAACATGTGCACAGAAAGGACAGCTAGCTAGCGGTAGCAGACCGTGAGCAGATATTCACTGAATTTGACTAAAGGTATATTAGCTTATAACAATCTCTGACGCCACCTTTTTTTTAAATGGTCCTGTATAATTAATTTTGTTTTATTCCTTTGCATTTAGAGAGTGAACATTACAAGATATAAATATTGGCAGGTTATCATTGCATACACAAACACACACCACACACAAACACAATGGTCATTAATAATGATAAATGGTTATGTTCCACAGAACACGTGTCATTAAGCATCAACTCAACAGGCATCCTTAGAGGCAGTCAGGCGATTGATGCCCTTATGTCTGAGGTTAATGTAGTGTAGCTCCTGGCGAATATTTTTACAATCAGTCAACATCTTGCATTTATTGATTAGAATAAAACCGCGGTTGTGTTATTCATTTCATCTCGCGGTTGTGTAATTCAGCATGTTCCCGTAGGCTAAACGATAAACCATAATGCGATCTTCACTGTGGTTGATAGGCTACTGCAGTTTGTGTTAGAAGTAAGAGGAAGTTAACTTTTACACGTTAATTCTTGGCAGGACAACGTGGAAATCAATCCCATTAAACCGACAATTGCATGGAATAACTTCACATGAAGAAAGATATACCAACAACCTGGATGGACACGAGACGGTGTTCTCACACAGAGTAAACGGCCAAGAAAGGAGGAAAAAGGGGGAGAAATAAAAACTTACCTGGGAATATATGCATAGCAAACACCCATGAGAGGACGAGGAGACAAACAGAATTATACATTCTTCCAAGTCTGTGTCTCGGATACCTTCCACAAAAAGAGACGGCTTCGTAAAGATGCCCCGCACACTGCGCTGTCTTTATTTGCCGCTAAATGTCAGCCGTCAATATTCTCTCCCACCTTTCTTTCGCCTAAACGAAGATGCTTTGGCAATCCAGCGGAACTTGGTGAGGCGTACGCTGTCTTGTTTAGAGAGACTGATACTCTCCAGGGTAGCGGGGAATTGGGGGGTAGGGGGGTGGTGATTGCGTGGGGGAGGGGGGTCTCCGCTCAACACACATTGGCCGAAGCAACTGTCCGTTATTCGTTAACAGTCGCCTTTCTGTATTTTTACTTTTAAGCCCCCACTATTTATCATCCGTCAAAATTGACAAAAATTACATGGGTGATCTACCAATCGCTGACATAGCCCATTGTGACAGATGTCGTGTCTATAACACAGCAAAGGATTTAGCAGGACAATTACAATTACTCAGCAAGTACAGCAATAAGATAGTAATAGTTTGTTTCCCACTAAATGTTACAGTAGGCATACCTACTGACTACAGCTTTCTGATGCTTCTATGACTTCTTGTTGGAATAGGGTGTCAGAATAACCTTTATGTCAAAATGCTATTCCTTTGGATTAAAATGTACTGTGGATAAATGAATACCACCTTTATTTGGCTACATAACCTTGTTAGACTGATACCCTCCAGCGCAGAACGATATGGTCTTACTGGAGGTATAATTCATGTACATAGCAATGTGTGTGCATGAGAAAACAGATCCCGATTCAAAATAAAGCTTTAATTTCAATGAACTTGGAACTGAGAATGGTTCTTGTGTTGTGTGTGAAAGTTGTATGCTAATATGGTAAAATTAGCTTGTATATTTCTACACTTGAAACACATGCACTTACACACACATACACGCTAGCTTACTCACTTTAACAACACACAATTTCAGGATTTTGTATTGGCATTTGCTTTTTATTAATTTTAATGTAATGATTCATGTTTAGATTGATGCAGTATAAACTGACCTCAGATATGTTCAATATGGTTTAGACCAAAAATGGCATCTGAATGTTATGGTCACGAGACCATTAAAAGTTGTGATAAAAGTTTTATCTTGCAGTCTCAGACATATATACAATCACTGTGTATTATAAGGGATTGAGTTTTATACACACATACACACACATGTCCATCAGATGTCCAGTAAGACTGCAGTAAAGATTTGGAGACGAGTCCTGTGTCTCTTCTCTCAGTACATAATGCAACTAGTTACACTTACACCAGCTCAGATGGCAGGAAGGAATGTGATAAAGGGATCCTCACTGTCCACCGTAGTTACCAATGTGTCACGATGAACAAAGGAATCGCAGCAGTGAATTGGCTGATTAAATTGCTCATGACTGGTCCTGTCCTGTGACAACACTAACTTCCCCTAAACAGCCTGTGGGTGCGTTTAGTGGACTGAACGTTTTCAACGTTCAATGAAACTTTTTTACTCAACGACACATTTCCTTGAAAACTTTCAAAACGTTGTTGAACTACTTTCAGAGAGGTTTGAGGTTTGTTGATCAATGAAGTGTAAGAAGTGCAGTGGCATATTTGGAACATGTTGGTGTGTGCAGATTATTTTGTGCGCATGGTCCAACCATCTGTGGTCTGATGGTGACAAACTGAACATCGTGAGTTCACTTAACCCTCGTAATGTCCTCTGGGTAAAAATGACCCAAATCACTAGCTCTTTGAGGCAGATAGAAGGCGCTAAAACCTAATTATACATCTTACACAGACATATGATGTGCACTGCTGGCACAACAAGGTGTGTGTTTGAAACACAAGAACAAGAGGGGTAAAAGGCATGAAAAAACAACATAAATACATAAAGAAATAATTAATAAATAAATATATACACTAAGCAGTGCCAATTGAAAAACACATAAATCATACACAATCAGATGGCGCCGCCGTGTGGCCAAACACGAGATTTCTGAGTACATTAGGAGGGTTAAGCAAACCTGCTCGTGTTCATGAGCGTACAGTACTGTCCACACACATGGTTTTGAAAAGCAGTGCCATATAAGGTTAATGTTATCCGGGGTCCTTCCTGACGTTAGCACTAATGTAATTATTTCTCCAGCCACTGGGTTTAGTGGCTGGAGAAATAATTACATCAGCGCTGTGATGCATAAAGCAAACTATTTTTACATACTTACCATTTATAGCATTATACAGAAGTTTTTTTTTCCAAAGAAACTTACAATCTGTATGTGTCAACAGTAGACCAGTTGTCATAAACAACCAACATTCTGTTATGAATGTCACAGCAGCATGTCATCAGAGATAACAACTATACACAATCTATTAACATACATTACAATTCACAGAAATAATTACTAGAAGCCCAAGTAACCACAAAGTGCTAATATTATAAGAGCTTTGCAAAGACAGGAGAAAATAGAAGGATTATCATGTGATATCAGCACATGGTAATTTATGCATTGTTTGGCATTGTGGCAAACGCAAGTTTACCACAGTTTAATGACTTAATTGTTAAATACGCTTAACACTGCACCATAATAAAGCATTTTGTACCTAGTGGACTCACTGTAAGGGATATTCTCTGCAAATCAAACATTGTGTGAGACAATATGTCCACTTACACAGGGTAGGCTACTGGCTGTGTATTGTGAACATACTGTATGCTGAGTATGAATCCATTGTATGAATCCATTGTAGGCGATCCATTATTGTAACGTTAGTGATAGTCTTTATACTACAAAATATATTTCTCCAGTGGCTGGAAGTTGGTAAGATCAAGTATCACTTTGTCGAACATATAGTGCAATCAGTTAAAGGTATGTTGTTGAGAAACAATATTGATTTTGGGAAGAATGTACAGAGCAGTATCACTTACTGCTTATTTACCACGAAGGCTCCTTCAGATATGTAAACGGTGATGTTGTAATTACGAATGCTTTACGTTCCAGTTACGTTATGGCCTTGCAAATTGGTAAACTGGGATAACATTCAGAAGCAGTTGTATACCTTGTATACGAGTACTGCCACTCCATGAGGCACATGTGTACAACTTGTATATTCCAGTGATGACAGAGAGCGTGTTACTTTATCTTTGGTTATATATGCATTACATTATATTACTATTCCAGTGCTGATCACGTTAGGTGATGTTGCAATAACCCAGTATTTGAAGATTATGTGAAGACCCAGTATTGAAGAGTTTCAATGTGTGTATGAGACCAATAGTATTTGTTCAGGTTATAGACCCAATAAAAATGGTAATGTAATGTCATAAAGGTTTACCTGACAGAATACAGAACGACGAACAAACAATATATCAAATACAAGACTATTAGGTCTGAGTGAGAAAGG
This sequence comes from Aphredoderus sayanus, assembly GCA_027564795.1. NCBI lineage: Eukaryota > Metazoa > Chordata > Actinopteri > Percopsiformes > Aphredoderidae > Aphredoderus > Aphredoderus sayanus. The sequence continues at coordinate 5,395 of JAODUG010003783.1, forward strand.
TATGACAAAAACATATTGGGTCAAAATTTAAACATGCCTTAAGGTCATGCACACTCGAATTCATGCTCGTCAGAGAAATTGGCAAATGTTTTAATGGCTGGTGAGCAAATATATCATCATACAGTATAATCGTATAGTTTTTCGTACTGTCAAGGAAATTACCAAAACAACAATGTTTTTCTCATACTGACAAATGTTGTCAGTGTAGCCAATGAGTGGTTATATTTCATAAAACAGATATTGAATGTTCATTACCCATGTACATATCTGAAGGAGCCTTCGTGGTATATAAGCAGTAAGTGATATTGCTCTGTACATTCTTCCCAACATCAATATTGTTTCTCAACAACATACTTTTAACTGATTGCTAGTATTCTATGCTAATGTTGCATCAATGTTTGCAAGTCAAATAGTTTTTTTCCTTTATGGATTAAAAAAGGAAATATACATTTACTTATTTGTAATGACAAACTAGCATGAATGCAGTCATATAAATTGCCAGTTTTTGGCCGTGAAATATGATGTAAGTGACATAACTTGTGTGCCTGTAGGAGGGCTGCTTTAAGAGAAAAGCATTTTGAACTAAACTGAGAATAATATGCAAACTACACAGAGCAACACGCTGCCACATTGCTAACCTCTAGCAACTGTGCTACTGTTGATAGACCCTTGGTTCTCATTGCAGAAAAATGCCCATGAAGCCCGGGGCATTCATTTGACTGTCGGTGCTAAAATCTTCATTGTGTGAAGTCTCTTGACGAGGCATTTCCTTCCCCGATAAGAACGCTGCTGAAGCCTGTGTCGTCTCTGACCTTATTTTGCCATTTTCATCAACTAGGAGATAAATCATTTCACATAGGCTAGATCTGTGTTTCCCAGGATGCACTGCTTCCTGTTCTTGCCCTTGGCATGAATCAAGTCTGAAAGTAAACCTGTATTGTGTTTTAATCTACATCATTAATATGTGTGCCTCAAAATTCAAGTGGAAATTGCTTTTAAGATTCCATTATGGCTCATTAGAGATGCAATGTTAGTTGGCCTACTATTTTTGTTTACCTTTTATATCAAGTTTGAGTTAACCCTCGTAATGTACTCATATTTGTGTATGATTTGTGCGTTTTTAAACTGTCATTGCTGAGTGTATTTATTTATTTATTATTATTTCTTTATGTATTTGTGTTGTTTTATGTGCCTTTTAACCCTCCTGTTGTCCTCGGGTTTCAAACACAGACCTTGTTTTGCCAGCAGTGCACATCATATGTGTGTGTAAGCTGCAGAATTCGGTTTAGCGCCCTCTATCTGCCACAAAGAGGTAGTGATTTAGGTCATTCTGAACCAGAGGACATCACCAGGGTTAAAGTTCTGAAGACAAGGGAAACATGGTAGTAGCAATACAAGGCAGTATTCAAGCAGACACATTTTGTCTAGTGTAAAAGTTAGTGTAGACAATCTACTAGTGAAAAATGCGTCACAAAGAAGACAAGTTAATATTTTCTAAAATTACAGCTAAAAAATGTCACATTGCATGTCATTAAAATGTAAAAAATAAACATAAAGACTGAAATTAGTCATTAAAGCACTGCACTAGTGCCAAGCTGGAAATTACGTATACAGACTTGAGTGACAACACAGCCAATGAAACTGTACTACCCCACTTCCCGATAGCGCTAAGATCCTTACAGGGTCCTATGTATCAGGCGTTCAGCACCAGTGGCACATGTGACGTAGTGCTGATGGAGGGAAGAGGCTGAGACTAGAGACAATCTCTTATGTGATGTAGTGCTAATGAAGGAAGAGGCTGTGACTAGAGACAGTCTCATAGGTGACGTAGTGCTGATGGATGGAAGAGGCTGAGACTAAAGAGTGTCTCCTAGGTGACGTAGTGCTGATGAAGGGAAGAGGCTGAGACCAAGTATCTCCTGACCAGGGCTGTCCATATTAAACTCCTAGTAGCTGAATCTGAAGGATTCCACTCAAGAACAACAGGGAGGCCAATCAAAGATCACACAAACGGCAGCCTCTGTTTTCAGACATCCAGTACTACAGGAGTTATTGTCAGGTTGTCATGGTAGCCTTTGGGATATCTGTTTTGGTGAGGAACTCTCTTGTTCTAGTTGCATGGCAACGAAACCATTTCCATCAATTCCACTTCAAGTCAAGGCCTAGAACATACAGACACACGAGGTCTGTGCTCAGTTCAGTTCAGAGAGTGCAGTGGGGTTTGTCTTTATAGCAGAACATACATGGACAAATGTTTATTACAAAAATCTCATTCTGGAGCTGGTGGAGAGAGAAATGATGGAGACTGTCTCTAGTCTCAGCCTCTTCCCTCCATCAGCACTACATCACCTAGGAGACTGTCTCTAGTCTCAGCCTCTTCCCTTCATCAGCACTACATCACCTAGGAGACTGTCTCTAGTCTCAGCCCCTTCCTTTCATCAGCACTACATCACCTAGGAGACTGTCTGTAGTCTCAGCCCCTTCCCTTCATCAGCACTACATCACCTAGGAGACTGTCTCTAGTTTCAGCCCCTTCCCTTCATCAGCACTACATCACCTAGGAGACTGTCTCTAGTCTCAGCCCCTTCCCTTCATCAGCAGTACATCACATAGGTGACTCATAGTGAAAGTCTGATAGATAAACCCCTGTGAGCTCAACAACACTAGTGTTCATGTCTCTCATCAAACGTAACTCATTCAATCCTATTTTAAAAAAGTTTACAGCCCAAAAAACAAATTTTAGGGTGCAGGTACACTAAACAATTGCCGTGTTAAGAACAGCTATGATGTTACGTATATTTTGTTAGTTTCGTGAGGAAAAATCTGTTCCTGTTAACAAATAAACATTATGAACTATGGATATCTTGTGTTGTGTTTTGTCAGATGCTAGTGACTTCCTTCAGAAGAATAAGATTGCATTGGAGAGTCAATATGTCTCGGAGCACCTTCATGAATGGATCGACCTTGTGTTTGGTTTCAAACAAAGGGGAAGCGAAGCTGTGGCCGCCCAAAATGGTATCACAGCTGACACTTTGACCTCCAATCGTGGAATACCTGATAGTCATTGACCATTGAAATAATTGGTTCTTCTTGTTTTCAGTGTTTCACCCATTGACATATGAAGGTGGCATCGATTGTGATAGGTATTATAATATATTACCATTAACATTTTAAAAGCAATCTTTAACTTAATCAAACACAACAGAGGTCTACAGACTGAAATATTCTGTAGATATTTAATAACTCTATCAATCAGCCTGTATTTGGCCTCCATTGCATAGTATCTCGTATCAGATCTATCGCACAGTTTGAAGTCTCATTTTAGACACATTAGAAGTTTTGAGAAGCAGTATAACCCGTGTGATGTCTTCAGGGTCAAAATGACCCAAATCACTAGCTCTTTGTGGCAGATAAAAGGCGTTAAACCTAATTCTACAGCTTACACACACATGTGTAAGTGCAACAAGGTATGTGTTTGAATCCCGAGAACAACAGGAGGGTTAAAAGGCTAGTAAACAACACAAATACATAAAGAAATAATGAATAAAGAAATAAATACACACAGCAATGACAATCAAAAGAAGCATACAATCATACACAATCAGATGGCACCGCCTGGTGGTTCAAGACTGTATTTTAAGGGCGTCACGAGGGTTAACAATGTCGAGGTTATTCCATCACTGTAGATCAAAATTAAGTCTGCTCTCTGCCCTGATAAGCATCAAGGACCCGGACCAGAGGATTGCCATGATGACCCAGATCCTAGAGTTCGGCCAGACCCCCACACAGCTGTTCACCACCCCACACCCTCAGAGGATCACGCCCAGGTTTCAGAACATTACTCGAAGCCCAAGTCTCAGCACCGCAGCCCTGCTTGGTGATCTGTCTCCAGGTAACGCACGAACGCACATTTCCTGTTGCGTGTCAACACAGGACACTGACTACTTGTCAGTGTTGACACTGAACAGCGTTGTAAACAGGCCCAAATGCAGCACCACTAACCACCACTAAGCAGCTGTCATATACTGTACTTAACAAAGCTATATAGCTTTGCTAAGTACATATAGCACTCAATATGTTTAGTACTGTATATCATATGGCTTCACGTCAGAATATCCTCAATTCTTCTTTTTATTTTTTATTCTTCCCTCTGCAGCTTCTTCTACAGAGGACTCTTCGTTTGAAGACTTGACAGAGGAGAGCAAAAAGCTGGCATGGGCAAACATTACCTCTTTGAAAGCTACATCCAGCCACAAAATCCATAAAGAGTAAGGGCCAGTAATGGTTGCATCCTTCCAGACAAGCAATTTGATCTGTAATCCACACCGCCATCCAGTTTGTTCTTTAAATATTATGGGATCTTTTTCATTTCTGCTGTGCTTGGTTCACACACAGGGCTGTGACGGGCATCGCCATGACGCGAGACGGGGCGTCCATTTTCTCCACATCCCAAGGTCTGGAAAATGTAGTTTCAGTGCACTGAACACCTCATGGATCGTTCCTTCGGAATCAATTCGGTTATATAAGTTGGAAGGCAGTGCCAGAGATAGTTCACTGGCTTTCAATCCACGCAAATGATGCACAGACTGCTTTGTTGGCTAAAAATGTAATTTAGTCATTTTTTAAAGATATTTACAAAATTACAATTATCATGATTTTAGAAAATTAAAAACCAACGCTGCAGTGTGTAAATTAAAAATGTGTTAACCCAAGTGTGTTTCATTGAGTCGCTTTGGTTGATTTTAATCTTAGTTTTTTTATTGATTTTCAGATTCAACACTAAAAATGTTTTCCAAAGAATTAAATGATCTCCAGAGGAGCATATCCTTCTCCAATATGGTATGCTTATACGTTTGTATCCCTCCATCTCATTCAGAAGAGGAGCCTAGCACCTAACACTCTCCTCTCCTCCCGGCTGTTTTCCAGGCACTCTCATCGGTCCTGATCCTCCCGGATGATCAAACGGTGGCATGTTCGTCGTGGGACAACAACGTGTAGGTGCACACGCTTTAACCCTCAAGATGTCCTCCGTCTTGACTTCTTGAACCACCAGAGGGCGCCATCTGATTCTGTATGATTGTGTTGGATCTCTTTATTGTCATTGCTGTGTGAATTTAACTATTTATTAATTAATTCTTTATGTATTTGTTTGTTTTTCCTGTTGTCCTCGGGTTTCAAACACACACCTTGTTGTGCCAACAGTCCACATCATATGTGTTTGTAAGCTGTAGAATTAGGTTTAGCGCCCTCTCTCTGCCACAAGGAGCTAGTGCTTTGGGTCAGTTTGACCCAGAGGACATCAGTAAGGTTAACGCATCACAACTAGGTCATTTAGCTTTCATCCAAAGCAACATACAATGAGTACAATTACAAGGAGCAGGTGAGGCTAAAAGATGCTTACAGGTCTTTAACACTTTAACACATTAACATGCTTTAACCCGCCTGTTGTCCTCTGGGTGCTTTTGTTTGTCCGCGTGTTATACTACATTAACCCTCATGATGTCCTCCGGGTCATACTGACCCAACGCACTAGCTCTTTGTGGCAGATAGAAGGCACTAAACCTAATTCTACAGCTCACACAGACATATGATGTGCACTGCTGGCACAACAAGGTGTGTGTTTGAAACC
>JAODUG010003785.1:0-11021 GCA_027564795.1 Aphredoderus sayanus
TTAAAAATAGAATTCAGTGTGCGTGCGTGTGTGTGTGTGTGTGTGTGTGTGTGTGTGTGTGTGTGTGTTTGTGTGTAATGTACATGTGCGGCCACCTGTCTGTTCACACATTGGTTGTTAATCGTAGGGGATTTTAAATGGCAATCTCTGTTCATTGTAGAGTAGAACTACCAGGTGTGTGTGTGTGTGTGTGTGTGTGTGTGTGTGTGTGTGTGTGCGTGTTCATGTTAGTGAGAAAGGTCTGTTAGGAGGTGAATCTGCATGAATGGTGTTCTAATTGTAATATCTGGCTGTTTTGAAAAATCATTCAACAGAATAGTATGGTTTGATGTCATTTTAGTTGAAGTTCTCCAGAATTGACCTAAGTTATTTTTCAATGTATTACAGTGAAGCTTGAATTAGATTTGTCATGTCATTACACACATTTATACTTGTAACCTGCCCAGGAGGCTACAGCCATTGTACTTTTATGGCTTCTAATGGGGGTAGCCCAGTACAACCAGAGCATGGTACCAGTTGTAGTATTTGCCATTATCACTTTCTGTAACGTTAAAAAAAACAGAATTCCACTATTCCAATATTTATATACAGCTGTGTGTGTGAACAAATTAGCTTACTGTCATAGGACGCATGATAATGTTTTAAATTGCAAAACAAACAGCTTTTAAAAGGTGTAGACAAGGAAAGAATATGCTTGTGAGTAACTGACCCAAAAAGATCAAAATCCAGGAAATCTTGGGAATTATCACAGTGAGATTTGCAAAAGCAATAGTTGCCTATAGAGTAAAGACTATATTTCTTTTAAGCCCATTGCCACATCACAAAAAGCTGCCTCGATTCTCTGGTGAAAGATTGTGCTTGTATTGAAGGGAATAGCAGTGAGACACAGCATTACTGTAGTCAGAAAATCTTTACACATTTTGCAAACTGTGTAGTGGTACAGTAGGTGAGGGATTTGTAATTGATTGGTGCAGAGATTCTGATCCGGTAGCAAGCATTTGGAATCATATATAATATAATAATGAAATAGCGGGAAAAAATTACCTATTAGAAGAATATTAGGTATATTATAATAAAATGATGCACCCTGTGTGTTTAACTGTGGTGAATTTGGAAAGGCATACAGCCAGAATGTGTTTGCACATGCTTGTGATGTTACATGTTTTATATGTGTACATGATTTATATGTCAACATGTGTAGTGTCTTTGTGAACTATGCAGTTTTAATATCATGGTTTCGAGATGCAAATAAGAATAAAATAACAAACAAATAAGCAAATAAGAGGCATCTTCTGTGCTTTCTGTATAAGGAATTTGCCAAAATATACTGTAAAAACATAGACTGGATAAAGCCATACTATACAATTTAAACGAAGGCAAATGTCCTTCTTTTCCACTAAAGTGACACTTTAGTGATACGCTCATTACCACGGTATATAGTCATTCTGCTTCTTCTGAGCTGTGTGTGTGTGTGTATGTCTGTGTATGGGGTGGATGGGGTGGGGGGGTGGGGGGGGGTGTGTTGAATAATGATGTTTTCTGCCCTGTATGTGCTCATGATTTTAATGTTTATCTTTGTGTGTGTGCACAGCCTAGAGTGCTGTCTGTCTCTGTCTGGACTAATGCCTGTTTAATAAGATGCTCCGACCTTGAGGCATAATGAGATATGACGTGATGCTTATGAATGTTTCTTCTGTGTGTCCGTAAACAAATCACATTTTGGAATGAACCTCTACTGTTGAGTTGAACTGCTCTGTAGATGGGCAGAAAACAACGTTGTCTTTCTCCATCAAACTCAAATATCTAATCCGAACACAACCTAGTGAACCTACTCTGTATTATATGCTAGGGCATGGTTTGTTATTGCTTTAGAACATGATTACTTTACATTTACATTACTTACATTTTGCAATCATTTGGAATTACAGTCAATTAGAAATATTTTGACATATTATGACTTATGAGAGAGAGAGAGAGAGAGAGAGAGAGAGAGAGAGAGAGAGAGAGAGAGAGAGAGACAGACAGAGATGATAGGCATCCAAATTGTGTGTCAACCTGCCCTCATGTGTGTGTGTCATGGTGTGTGTGCATGCAAGCCTGTGGGTTTTTGTGTGTTTGTTAGTGTTAATAGCTGCCTCTAGGGCCCATTATGCCATCTGGCAGGCCTTCAGTAGGGCTGCCAGACAGATAACTTATGAAAGCGATTTATTAGGAAAATTGAATCCACACCTTATGAATTATTAAAGTTATTACACCACTGAGAGAATTCCCCCAACTTCTCTCTGCCCAATACTCAACAATAGCATCCTTCCTGAAGAAGTTATTTATATTCAGAAGTTTTATTTAGTTGTTTTGAATTAGTTTCAATATGACTTTTGTGTGTGTGCGCAAACATGTACAGTGTGTTGACACACACACATTCACCCTCCTGTTGTCCTCAGGTTTCAAACGCACTACTGTTTTATTCCAACAGACGGCGCCATCTGATTGTGTCTGATTATGTAGATCTCTTTAGTGTCAGTGCTGTGTGTATTTCTTTCTTTATTTTGTTATCTATTTGTTTGTTTTTTGTGCTTTTTAACCTCCTCTTGTCCTCGGTTTCAAACGCAAACCTTGTTGTGCCAGCAGTGCACAACTGCACATCATACTGTATGTCTGTGTAAGCTGTAGAATTAGAATCAGCTCCTTCTATCTGGCACAAAGAGGTTGAGTCAGTTTGACCTGGAGGGCTACAGGAGGTTTAAGTGAGCATTTTTAGAAACGGAATTCTGTAATGGCAAATATGGCAGTTGAAGGAAAGCCAATTGTCTGCTTTATAATTCTCCAACCTTAACCTATTTAGTGAATTGTGTGGGTGCACTGAGGCAGCTGAAATTTACGCATGCGTAGTAGAGTATAACGTGGGATAAAATAGCTTTTTAAACCTTATGGCAATTTCACCACGTTTTAAGAGATATGACCTGTGTTTTTTATGTCATGGTGACCACTGAAAGTGCAGTTATGGCTCTCTCCCCATTCATTCAGATAGGATCTTCCTGATAACTGACTGGAGTCATTACAGTTTTTCTCGATTGCTTACATGCAATGTGATTATACAGTACATACTCTAGATGTTGATGTATGATTGTTATGATTGCAGCCATGGAATTACGAGACTGTGTTTTGTTTGAACTTTATATATTTCAAAAATATAATTTTCCATGTGCATAGATATGGAAAACAAAGGATATTACATCAAATTGCTGCATTTCTGATTCATTCTTGTTCTGTATACTGTACATTACAATAGTGCAGTCAATACAGTGAGGTGTTTTTCTTATTATTTATGTGAAAACCCATTTTAAAACATACAAGATGACTGTAATGATCCCTGTTGTTAGTGTATTTTAGGTCAGTGTGTGAAAATGTGTGTTTCTGAGTGCGAATTGTTGCCAGTGTTATGGTTCAACAAGCTTATTTTGAGAGATGTATGAAGTGTTTTGGTGGTTGTAGTGAGTTTTAGGGGTGAGATTAAATGTTTTGCGCTGATGCATGTTGGTAATGCACACTGTGTGAAGAGATTTGTTAATGTGGTTTCTGTGTTTATTCGCTGATTGTAAGCAATTGAGAAAAACTGTAAGATGGCTGCTGGCCTGGCTTGCCTATAAGGTCATTTCTGTCTGTTAGAAATAGTCACACACATAGTTATTTAAAATGATGTCACTACTCGTAGCCACGAAACACACGGCTATAATAAACAGATATACTGTAATGTAGGACGTGCCTCTCCTCAGACATTCCACAACAAAGGCTTCCATTTCATGTTTCCCCTCGTTGTAGTAGGAGTGATATAGCCCTTTGGAGCAGAATATTCATATTTTACAACGTGAAATTTGTCATGTGTGTGAATACTTTAGACAAGTGGTTTATGCTGATCTGCTAGTGTTGAGCAAATGCCCCCGTGAAGTACTTTACTGACCCATTTTGATTTGTGGCATGAAAAGTAAAATGTTATATGTGTAGTTAGTGATTGTAAGCTAATACATTTTTTTGCAGTCCACTAGCTTACCATTCTCTGTGCGTGCTAAAAAATAAGCCAGTACTTACCAGTTTTTCTCAACTGCTTACAAGCATCGAAACCACATTAACAAAACTCTTCACACTGTGCATTACCAACATGCATTAATTAGTGCAAAATATTTAATCTCACCCTCAAAACTCATTAAAACCACCAAAACATGTCTCAAAATAAGATTGTTGAACCATAACAACGGTAAAATGTCTCACTCAGAAACACATTTTCACACACAACACACTGACCTAAAAACACTAACAATGGTTACTGTAAATCATAAGAAAAACACCTCGCTGTATTGACTGTACTCCTGTAATGTACAGTATACAGAACAAGAATGAACCAGAAATGCAGCAATTTGACAGAATGTCCTTTATGTTTTCCATATCTTTGCACATGGAAAATTATACTTGAAATGTTCAGACAAAAAACAGTCTCATAATTCCAGGGCTGCAATCATAACAAACAAAGAGCAACATCTAGAGTAAGTATAATCACAAGTTCACTTTATCATATACAAGTTCACCCTATCGATGTCTTCTCTGGCAATGCATCTTGGGAAATATATTCTGGAATGTCCAATCCAACCCTGGCAGTCTTCAGGAGGAGTGTCTCACCTTGCATTCATGACATCCTATAAGGACATCTGGTCATGAGGATGGTGGTCATACTCCGCCTCCACACAGAAATAAACTCCTCTATGAGGTTAAGGAAGGGGGAGAATGGAGGCAGGAATAGTGCTGACATCCTGGAATGTGCGGCAAACCAGGCCGCATTATCCCACACAACGACAAAGGTATCGGGAGTTCCTTGAACCGGATTTTAAGCATAAATTCCTTTCAGCTGTGTTTGGAATGATCAATATTCTGCTAACATTGTCTTTATATTTACATCTAGTAACTGCAGAAATGCACAACAGTTGACATCATTCTGTTTTGAATGTGTTTTTAACACTTTTGAGAACAGTGTGTAAGCATTTGAGAAAAAATGTGCTGGGAATATATTGTTTTATAGGTGCTGGAGTATGTATGAGAAGAGAGTCCATAGATTTTGGGGATTGTGTTCATTGAATGCATTTTGTGTGAAGGCAATGTGAAATTATCCACAATTTGGTTCACATACTGTACGCTTTCGTATTGCTGACTGTGAAGAGTTTTGTTAATGTAACTTCTGTATTGGTCGATGCTTGTAAGCAATCGAGAAAAACTGTAAGTGGTGTGCTTATGCTACCATGAATACTGAGAGGACTGGGAGGCACTACTGCATATGCTAGGCTCTTCCAAAACTCGAGGCCTGAGCCTCATACTGCCTTTACTACATAGAATTGGGGGTATTGGGTATTCAGTGGCGTGATGTTATATATGATACAATATGATACAATGAACCGTAGGTAGCCTACTCTGTTTTTTGAATATGAGTGAGTCTTTCTGCCATCTGTCCCTCAGATGATGGCCCCTATGGAAAAACTAAGGAGCTTTCAGCAGTGGACCACAATGTGGTGTCTAGAAGACACAGCATACCAGGTACAGTATGTGTCCATCTGTCTGTCTTATATACTGTTTATAATCAGGTTGCTTAAGGACTAAACTCATTCAGTCATGCAGTGTTTGTCCTTATAGCCCAGTCAGTATTACCATACTGTGGAGTATCGAAATGTGTTATACCTTTTTTCAACATCTGCTTACAAAATTGCTTGCTTGTGAAATATCTTGGAAATATATTTATGTGTTTGTGTGTGTGTGTAGGTGCGCTGCGGGGTGTGACCCTGGTAGAGCTGGTGAAGAAGGAAGGCAGCACACTGGGTCTCACCATCTCAGGGGGAACTGACAAGGATGGAAAACCACGGGTCTCAAACCTGCGACCCGGAGGGCTGGCTGCCAGGTGGGTCTCACACATAAACATACTGTACATGTAGAATCTACTGTATGTTTACAGTCAGTATGATGATGTTGTTCTTGAGAGTAACTATGCCATATTGCACACACATGCAAACCCATTGTCATATGGGTTTGGGAACCTGCCATCATTGTGTTCTGCCCCCTTTGTTCAATAAAAACCCAGCTTAAGCATATGCACTCATCTCCCTAAATATAATTAGTTTACACAGATCATTTTAATCTATGAATCCTTACTGTATAAAATGGTAATTATCCACTGGGTAATTAGATTGTGTGAACCCTGGTTTATTCTTAACTCCTGATGATTTATTCTAAATCGCCCTGTATGCACACTATATCAGTAGTGCTAATGGATAATACGTCCTCTACAGGAATAGACGTTATAAAACAAATACATGTTGATGCTAGCCTATCTTTTTATTCCCACAGGAGTCACTAGCTAAAAAACTTGTTGTTAGTCGTCTCTCCTACAGGAGTGGGAATGTCAATATTAGTGTGTCCTCTGTTTTATGCAGAAGTGACCAGCTAAATGTAGGAGACTACATCAAGTCTGTGAATGGCATAAATCTGACCAAGCTTCGCCATGAAGAGATTATCAGTTTGCTGAAGAATGTGGGAGAGAGAGTCCTATTGGAGGTGGAATATGAGCTGCCCCCTACAGGTATATTATGGCATTACCTTATGTGCCTGCTGTTAGAAACTCACTTTGGGGGTATTTCACAAACCTAGCTAGAAAAGGGGGGCTTTTCCAAATAGTGTGGATTGTACTGTAAGCTTCAAGTTGCAATTGGAGCTCAACAGGTTTCAGAGAAGTGCTCTGAAGCGAATTCAGCCTAATTAATTAAACTCAGGCTTTGTCCCTTGATTGAAGTGCATGCGCTCTATATTTTATATCTATATGTTGGTGTTATTACTCATTGTTCTGTCATTCAGACATGTAAAACTATGTCAGCTGTTGAATTTAATAACTATAGATGAAACAGTAAATGACTGTAAATGAACACACTGTTCATTTACAGTCATGGAACATGACCTCTTAATGGAATATCATAACAGAAACATACACACAGTTAAAATATAATCATTCCCAAGGTTGAAATGAGTGTTGTGATGTCTGCCTCAAGCCTGTATTTATTACAGTTAGATCATTTTAACAGACACTTTATCCAAAGCAATTACAGTGAGTACAATTACAAGTAATAAGGAGAAGGTAGGATTTAGTCATCTTGCTCAAGGATGCACATTAAAAAAGGAGAGAGATGCACGCTTAACTAATCTAACTCTGAATGTTGTGCATGTAGTATTTTTAAATATATAAGTCATTGCTTTCCAGTCTTTCGATTTGAGGAAAAACAGGCTTAGGGCCGAAACGAAATAACATGTTATAATATAATAAATAAATTCCAGGTTTTTAATTGTTTTCTTTGAGAGAGGGGAAATTGCCTCTAGTAAGCTCTGCCAGACTAATTAAATAATGCAATTATTATTATTTAAATATTTACTGCTCTATATTGCGGCCATTAAAATGTATACAATCCATATTGTTTCATTGTATACGAACAATTTGAAACAAACTGAACATTAACATTGATACATATTGTACTGTAAGCCTACTGTACATTTGTGAGGTTTTTTAAAGTTTGTTGTTGCTAGCGAAATATATTTTATTGAGGGCTTTATCTCTTTCATCAAGTACCCCTTCAGCTATTATTTACTGTTGCAAAACTAATAAGAAAAATATCAAAGTATGTTACAATACATCTTTCCCACTCAATTTAAATTTTAATTATTGCCCAAAAAAAGCAATGTTCATCAATGTTGTGAAACAGCTAAAGAATATCTACAGTACATGTGCAAACTGTATGTTTCTTGTATAATATGTAAACGTCTCTCTGTTTGCTAGCTCCAGATAGCACCTCAGGAGTTATTTCTAAGACAATCGACATCTGTTTGCACAAGGAGGGGAACAGCTTTGGTTTTGTCCTGAGAGGTGAGCGTCTTGCCAGAGAATGTTGGCACAGTGGTAACCAATGGTTATTACGAACCTAGCAAACTCCTCTCCTGTTATCAGCACCAGTGTTTCCAGTGTGTACACTCATGTACAACTGTGTAAAAAGTAGTCAAAGGTTAGAATGTTTGCATAAATAATTTATAGTCAGTGTCATTCAGGAATATAGTTTTACTTTATTGATACAATAGTATAAAGCAATAATAAACTTTTGTTACATTGCTGATTTTCGTCATTATCTCATTTGTGGTAGGTCTGGGACCATATGCTTTTAGGTTTTTCATCCTCCACTGATTTCAAAGTTTTTTGAAAACGTACGTTTAATTAACACGTCTACAAAGCTATTCACACTGGTACAGAAGGCTAATATGTATTCATAATACATTCTAGCTAAACAGCTACACTGTTTAGCTAGACAACTACTAGGGTGTTTGGTTGTCATTTCACCATGGTCATAATTCATGAGAAGAGCCCTGATTGGCCATTGTGCTTTGTGCATTGTCACGTCTGTAGGGCTGAGCTGTTGCTCACTATGAAAGCAGGACATGGCTTACTGGAACAGACATCACAATCTGACAGAAATCTGCTTTTTTCACAAACTCTATGTTGTACCTCAGACATATAGCCAAGCCTCTACACCTCCTAACTAACACTTTTTGCAAAATCTCAAAGGGACATAACAAAGAGACATAACGACTTAATACTTTCAAAATGTTTTCTATTTGAAAGAAAAGTTCTTTTGAAAAATGTATTGAACCTGCATACGAGTATTTTATAAAACTGGCACAATATGCTGTTCATATCATTAAATATGAAATTAATGTATTTAAGAAGTAATTCATTTAAATAAATTAAAGATGTTTGTTATTTCTTTCCTTCGTGCTCCAGGTGGCTCTCATGAAGACTGGCATAAATCACGGCCCCTAGTGGTGACATACATCAGGCCAGGCAGTCCTGCAGACAGGTACAGTATCAGCTGCAACACAAACACACTTCTGAATAAATTTAAACTGAGATACAATACATTTTTAAACTGAAATCCTCTCATAAAACATTTTAAATGTTTTTACAGTATATGAAAACGTTTCACTGTTATGTGTGAAAGCATTTAATAATATGTGTGAAATGATTTGACTAGTTTTTGAACATATTGTGTGTTAAAAGCATTTTCCTGTGTCTGTATAGCTTTTTCAGGTGTACAATATACTGTATTTGTGCATGGCTCACATACATATTTCTGATTGTGTACAAGGATTTTAGTGTAGCTTACTGTATGCCTACTGTACTATATTAATATATTTGGTCTCATGTATGTGAAAAGAAATATGTTATAAATATTATATTAAAGGTAAAAATGTCTCTAATGGCCCTCATCAAATGCTGTCACTGCAGTGATGAATTTTGTATTCATCATTCACACATGAACAATCCCATATCAATCATCAGGGGAACATTTATGTCCAAAATGGTCCATGCTGTGTACGAATTTAAAATGAAACTGCCAGGTATTTTATCAATGTTACTGTCTGTAAAAGTGGTGTGTTTATGCTGTATGCATTATCATAATGTGTGCATGCTTATATTTGTGTCTTTATGCATCTGTACGTAATGTGTGTGTGTGTGTGTTTGTGTGTGTGTGCACGTGTGTGTGTGTGTGTGTGTGTGTGTGTGCGTGTGTGTGTTTGTGTGTTCAGGGAGGGGACACTGCGTCCTGGAGACCGTCTGCTGAGTGTGGATGGCGTCCCTCTGCACAACGCCACACACAGCGAAGCCCTGAGCCTGCTCACTCAGAGCTCCCAACATGCACTGCTGCAGATAGAGTACGATGTGGCTATCATGGGTGAGACATACACACACACACACACACATTTGCACACAGATACACATAAATAAAAACACACATATACTGTAGCAAACATAAAAACACCTACAATTAGGTTTAGCGCCTTCTATCTGCCACAAAGAGGTAGTGATTTGGCCCGGAGGACAACAGGAGGGTTAACAACTCACACACATACAGTGCAAACAAACAAAAGAACACACACACAGAAAAGTAAACAAACATACAGATGAAAAAACTGGCCAGTAAAGCCTGGCAAATACACATGGAGGATTTTTGTGTATAATATGTTGTATCAACAGACTGCACAACAGCAGTCAACCACAAATAGTTTAATTTCTGGTATTATCTGGTATTATTCGAGTGCATCTGATTAATGAAAGCATACAGTATAACCTCTGGTTTAGTATTGGTAATTGGCAAACATATCAGTATTTGATGATTTGATATATAGCAGGATTCCCAGTGATTCAGTATACCACACATATACAACACCACTTAATCAAAACGCTGATCAAAGCGATGGTTTAATGCAGCTACGTCTGCAGTGACATAAACAGATATATATTTACATTCCTTCTCAACCCATTAGATACAGTGACAAATGCATCTGGCCCACTATTGGTGGAGATTGCCAAGTCACCGGGGGCAGCTCTGGGTGTCACGCTGTCGTCAGCCAATCACCGGAACAAACAGGTGATCGTCATCGACCGGATCAAACCAGCCAGTGTGGTGGACAGGTATGTACACACACGCACACGCACACGCACACACGCACATGCTATATGCTATAAGCACACATGCAATACAATACTGCATGCATGTACACACACACATACAGACAAATGTGCACTGTGCACACATACACAACTACATAGAGCGGTGCACACAAATAACCAGTTGTAAAGGCAAACAGACAGTGTCTGAGATTCAGACCTAAAATATTTATGATTCACTTGAGCTCTGTCTGGAAAGGGCAAAAAAAAATGTATGCGTGTGCGCATGTGTGCACGGTTTATATTGTATTTATTGTAACATAAAAACAAGTCTATATCCATGTCCAACCATAGGCACAGGCCACAGAAGTGTTTCACAAACAGGTGCATCACCTCTCTGTTATAAACGCACTAAACTTTATAATGCAACCAAGAGAAAGAGGATAGCAAATAATCTCTCTCTCTCTCTCTCTCTCTCTTTCTCTCTCTCTCTCTCTCTCTCTCT
>JAODUG010003786.1:0-11020 GCA_027564795.1 Aphredoderus sayanus
ACGTCACCTAGGAGACTGTCTCTAGTCTCAGCCTCTACCCTTCATCAGCACCACGTCACCTAGGAGACTGTCTCTAGAAACTGTGAGGCTGGGCAGTGGGCCAAACATTGGGCCTAACCCTAACCCTAGGGCGACAGGAGGTTACTGTTTAGGATTAACGATTGTTTCAGGGTTCTCCAATAGAGCCATTAATCAATATACAGCACTATATAGGCTCTGATATACATGCCAATAACATGCAATATGTGGCTCTGCCAACTAGGGTTGTTATGGTTACAAAGGCATCATGAAGTGATCTGAATCAACCTGCTTCCTGCTCCAGGTAAAGGTGATGCACCTATTCCTGGATGATGTTGCCATCTCGCCAGCAGAGGGCTTCCTCATCAGGAAAGGCCCAGGGAATTGTCACTTTGACTTCGCCCAGGAAATCCTGTTTGTAGACTTCCTGCAGAAGTCCACCGCTAACGGCACAGAGGAGTGCAGGTAGGAACAGGAAGTAGAGACAGAACAGGAAGTACAGCTGTGAGTGTAACGGCTGCTGTGTGTAGGCAGTGCACTGTGATGTGTGTCTGTCTTGTCTTCTTCAGAGGGAGCTGTATCAAACCGGAGCAGGCCAGCATGGACTATGAAGCTCCCATCATGCCCTGTGGATGTATTCTTTTCTTTGACCCTTCCCAGTGCCTAGCTATAGAGGACTTTTCTTTGTGACTGTCCTTGACCTCTTGGCTTGTGACCCTTCCCAGTGCCTAGCTGTAGAGGACTATTCTGTGTAACTCTCCTTGACCCTCTGGCTGCCAGTCATCTTCCAGCTGCAGCTGCTGACCACCTGGGGAGACCCCTACTACGTCGGCCTCAATGGGCTGGAGTTCTACGACCAGAACCACCAGAAGATTGCCCTCACTGACAACAGTATCCTTCTTCTTAGAACTGCTGGAATCTTTCAAGCGGTTTCTGAAACCGTACCTCTATTGGAAGTCCCTAGCGCTAAGTCGGCCATAAGTGACCTTAGACACTTTTAGACTAAGTAAAAATGAATAATTATTATCGTAATGTTTTAATCAATGTATGCCCCCATGAGGTGGAGGTTAAACTAGTTTTGATGCAGTCTTATTCGTAGCTTCATAGAGGAGACTGTGGTAGGGAAGGTCTCCATGGAAATTGTAAGATTAGGATTGGCCCATCTCCATCCTTTTTACAGTATTTTGTAAAGATGAGCCACTAGGTGGCAGTATAATGTTTGTTACATAGGCGTACATTTTGTGGGGGGTGCAGGGGATACATAACCTGACATGCCAGATTAATTGTTTCACAAGTCCATCTGGGGAACTGTCCATAGGAACTGTTTAGGGCATTTTCTGTCATAAACATCTTGTGACTTGATTGGATAAACCATTTGTCTGTCACCATAACTTCAACCACTCTTACCAACGAACCATATGACGTATTAAACTATCGCCAAAACCAGTTAGCAGTAGTAAAAAGGCCTTCAATGATGCTGTTCTATTTTCAATGAAGATATAGTATTCAGTTGAGATAAAACTGACGATATAGCAGTTTATTTTCACGTCACACCTAATGACGACACTGATTTGAAAGTTCAGATGCTACTCGAACTACAGTCGCGTTGATCCAGGCCTTTCCAGATTGATTCTCGCAGTGAAAATAAATTGAAGCTCGCGAGATCAGGATGGTCACGCGAGGCTAGGGGATACATCCCCCTTAATATTTAGAACACATGCAATTGTCCATCCCAAATAAAAACACGACAGAACCAGAGGACTTTTATTTTGAAACACTGCTATAACGTTACTCATAGACATGCACTCAGTGTTTTTACCAATAAAATATGAAGATTAATTGAGCACATTAGCGCATAGGCCTTAGTGGCAGCGCTGGGACGTGCCCAGGCAGGTTGATACTGTCACCATGGAGAAGCCAAGGGAAAATGAGGACGTCTGTATTAGGAAACGTCTTCTCAAAACGTCTCCAGACCAAGTAAGCTGTGAGCCTGAGCCATGTGGTCATATGTTCTGAGTTAACTTCAAGTGTCGTTTGCTAGTTTCTAACTAACCTTAAGGCAATGTTGCCTGGCCATACAAGTTTGCTAGCTGGCTAAAATGACAGCAGACGAGCAAATCCAGTGGTGGTGACTATAATCTATACCATCATTATACTGTAAAGACAGTGGTGACTATAATCTATACCATCATTATACTGTAAAGACAGTGGTGACTATAATCTATACCATCATCAGTGCCAGTAAACATGACCTAAACGTGTGCCAGACATATTATATTATACTATAATCTATACCATCATCAGTGCCAGTAAACATGACCTAAACGTGTGCCAGACATATTATATTATACTATAATCTATACCATCATCAGTGCCAGTAAACATGACCTAAACGTGTGCCAGACATCGCTGCGTTCCCAGACAGCGTCAACGTCCTGGACAGCATCAGTGGAGACGTGCGGACGCCAGACAAGCTGGTAGACGGCTTCAACAGTGTCTGTGATGGCAGGCACATGTGGCTCGCCCCTGTGCTGCCTGGCCTGGTGAGAGCATTGTATCATGCTGGGGTGGTAAAGACAGCCTCACCAGTAGGGGGAGTAGTCAGCCTCACCAGTAGGGGGGGGAGTCAGCCTCACCAGTAGGGGGGGTGTAGTCAGCCTCACCAGTAGGGGGAGTGTAGTCAGCCTCACCAGTAGGGGGAGTGTAGACAGCCTCACCAGTAGGGGGGTGTAGACAGCCTCACCAGTAGGGGGGATGTAGTCAGCCTCACCAGTAGGGGGAGTGTAGACAGCCTCACCAGTAGGGGGGATGTAGTCAGATGTCTGCTTGGCTGTTTAGAACCAAATGGCCCCTTCAGTGTGTGTGTGTGTGTGTGTGTGTGTGTGTGTGTGTACCATGTGCTCTAGGTGAACCGTGTGTACGTGATCTTCGACCAGCCGGTGACGGTGTCCATGATCAAGCTGTGGAACTACGCCAAGACCCCCCAGAGAGGGGTGAAGGAGTTTGGGGTGAGGGTGAGGGTGAGGGTGAGGGTGAGGGTGAGGCCGGTCCTCTGCCAGCTCAGTATCCCTCTGTGGCCCTTTCACGTGTGTGTGTGTGTGTGTGTGTGTGTGGGCAGCTGCTGGTGGATGACCTGCTGGTGTACAACGGGGTCCTGGACAGCAGCCGTGCGGTGCTGGGTGCCCTACCCGCGGTGCCCTCCCACACCATCCTGTTCACCCACGCCCGCATTGCCCAGAGGGAGCAAGGCACCGGCATCAGGTATGGCATACCCAGAATGCACCTGGTGAACAGGGTCTGGGCACGCTCCACTGGGTGATGTGACACTATTGGACAGCCAATCGCTGTTGCTCCAGCTGTGATGGTTTCATCTGGCCTACCACCATGTTTAAATATGCTTGACGTTAACGTCATCACATTGGCCAGCAGGGGTGCTGTAAGGACCCCAAC
The DNA here is from genome assembly GCA_027564795.1 of Aphredoderus sayanus. Taxonomy (NCBI): domain Eukaryota; kingdom Metazoa; phylum Chordata; class Actinopteri; order Percopsiformes; family Aphredoderidae; genus Aphredoderus; species Aphredoderus sayanus. The sequence continues at coordinate 3,469 of JAODUG010003786.1, forward strand.
AGGGTTTCCACACTGTCATGTTAAGTAAGCTGAGCTGAGAGCAGCCATCTTGTTAGTGAAGGGCTGAGGGGGAGCTGCTCACAGGGCTTGTATTCAGCTGTCTCTTCTTCACTGCAGCCCTCATGACAGCAGGCAGCGCTTACCGTGAGTAGCCCAGTGCAGCACCCCTTGTGGTTGATCCCTGTCACTGCAGCCTCTAATGCTAACTGAATTACCCTCAGCTCACCCCCCCATCCCCCCACCTCCATGAACAGACAACAGAGGGAATCAAGTGGGCAATGGCCTTTGGTGTGTGTGTTACAGTAACTACGTGGAGGACCAGGATGTGAAGATGACCAATGACAATCAGATTGTCCATCATAATAAAAAGAAGCAGACTGCAGATCCTGGTGAGCTTAGCTCAGTTATAACAAGGGCATTATGACTAGTTCTGACATTAGCCTATTCCCTAACCCTGTTATAGCGAGGGCATTATGACCAGTTCTAACATTTCATTACAATAATTATACATGTCATATAGTAGTTATTTAGTGGTGTTGCCTAGTGATGTCAGTCAAGCATATGCACAGTGATTAGTTCTAGCCCAGCATTCTTCCCTGTTTGTTTCCCCTGAGCAGCTCTTCGCCCTAAAACCTGCATGACTGACGGAGGCCAGCATGGCAAGAGGAGGTTCTGACTGCCAGGCTGAGCAGCAAGGCATGTTGGGAGCTCCCTGACAGCACGCCCTAAAGCTTCCATTTGACATTTGACAACCAGGGGACACAGTCCCCTGTGAAGACGTCTGTACAGGAGGTACTGGTTTGTACACCCCACGGCCTGCTCCCCACTACGTAGACACACCCACACCTACATTACCCAGTACCTGTGTAGCTGGCCTGCTCCCCACTACGTAGACACACCCACCCCTACATTACCCAGTACCTGTGTAGCTGGCCTGCTCCCCACTACGTAGACACACCCACACCTACATTACCCAGTACCTGTGTAGCTGGCCTGCTCCCCACTACGTAGACACACCCACCCCTACATTACCCAGTACTTGTGTACTGCAGTGCTCTCAGCCCTGCTGAGGTATCTGGTCCTCCACTCTCGGTTGCCTCTACTCTCTGTTGTGATGTGTGTGCTGCATTTCCTATTGCTGCTTTGTGGTGCACAGGCACTCCATAAGACCCTGGCTTCACAAGATGGGCTTTCTTGCACTCTTCTACAACAGGGAGGTCTGCACAGCAGGGGGCCTCTGTCACACCTGGAGTAACTGTTAAGTGCATCATGTGAACGTATTGCTATTGACACAACAATGTTTAGCTTTGATCTCATTAAAATAAAATCTTACATTGGCTACTTCATGTATTTGGAGCACCTGGTGACAAATATGTCAATCAATATCAATATTTATGTGTAAACATTTTAGGTGGACTTACTAGGCCTATAGACATAATAAGGTACAATGTCTGTTCAAGTGTATTTACACTTCTAAGTTATAGTATATGCTTCTTCTTAGCACAACATAGAATTGTTTGCTATCCAAGTGACCTTTACTGATCTTGCTCTAAGGGGGTTTTGGATACACAATTACAAACAATAACTATTGAAGCTGTAAAATATTTTAAAACAATCTCTAATATTTTTGTTTAAATGGGAACAGACATATATACACACACATACATGTCAGATTTATCAGGAAGTTGAGTAGCTAACTTATAATATGCAAATATGTTAACATACCTCACATAGTGTTAGGGTTACTTCACTAGTTGGTGTATAGTTTGTGTGCAAGGTTTACTGTAGTATTGTGTTGCATGGAGCAGTCACCTCTGCCTCTCGAGTGTCACTATATAGCATATTACATAACTCTAAACACTTGTAAATGATTGATGGAATTACATGGTATATATTATATGCAGAAGGTATTGCCATAAGTATTTTATTTCAATGTCAGACAACAACATTAACCCTCCCTTTCTCAGTCTCAAAATCAGAGGGGTCACAGGTAGTTAGACCTGTACATAGAAATTTTGTGTTTAAGATGGTTTATTATTTTTCTAATCTTGTTTAAATATGTGTATATTTGAATTAATAAAACCAAACAAGTTCTTGGATTTAACCCAGTGATGTCTTGTCAAAATACCCTGGAGTGTCTTACTGTCATTCAAGAGTGTCAATGATTGTAACCCTGTTGGGGAGAAAAATACGATGGCAGCCTGGATCTCTACAATTATTGCCTGAGATATTTTATTTGATATTAGAATCTGTAGTAGAATCTTGTGTTCATTACAAACATCCACATTAGGCTCCTGTTCCAGAGCAATAGTAGAAGATTGCTGTGATAGAACTGTGTTCCAGACACATTTAGCTGAGAAGACCACCTCCACCTGCTCAGATCTTCCCTGGGAAGGTCCCCTCTGCTCTCTGCTCGTCCCATCTCTGGACCTGGGAGGTAGGATGATTGAAGGGCAATTATGATGTATGACTTATTTAATTTCACAATAATCCCTAGAAATCTGAATTTAATTCATTGTTAGACATTACGTGTTTGATGATGACATGCTTGAAAATATAGAACAATTTGACATAGAAATTGGGTTACTGAACTTTATTCTGTGGGATGTTTATATATGTATACAAGGTATCACCTTTTTGGCAATTCTTTCAATTAAAGAAATCAGTCACAGCTGAACTGCATTTATTTTAATACAGTTCAGATAATACATATGGGGTATATTATTGTGGCTCTCATACAAATCCAACCTCTATTTGTTAAAAGCCCCAGAATTCTGCATTTCTTTTTCAGTTCAAAATAATTCGGCTGATGGAAAGTGATGCCAAACATATGTACCCAGGAAATAGGACAGAGCGATTTGTAGACCCTTCTATACCATTCGCAGGGGGCGGTGTCAACTCCTTTGGCATCCAGAGATTTTTGACAGCGATGATAATCTATAAATACAAATCATAGTATTAATGTACGTTTAGTCAAAAGTTGAGATATTTGATAAATGTTCAATGATAAAAGTTCTATCTAGGTGTGGGCTATGGTTAAAGGTACAACTAGACTAAAAGGTGACGTCCACAATAGTAAACTAATACCTCCTCACTGGTCTGCCAGCTGTCTATTCTGTGTGCTGTGTTACAACACAGCTCAGTACACGGGAACAATCAAACTGGTGCAGACTGCACCAAACACTATCCCAGCTTTGGCAATGTGTGTTCAGTGCAGGGGGCAGAGCTTCTGAGGGAGCTATGGCACTAAAAGGAGAGGTGTTTTTGTTTTGATTGAGTTGAAATATAAGCAATCTTTCTCCAGGATAGGTGTCTCAACCTTTAAAAGGAGTTTAACTGTACAGTTATTTTTCTTTTAAGTGTAGTTTTTTTCTGCCCCGAGTTTAATGCCAATAATCACAACTACTCTTACCCAGGTAATTGGACCAACAGTTTCTCGTCTGGTTCTGGTTGGGGAATCTGGCGTCAAAGGGAGCTGTGCGGTAATTCTGAAGCTTGGTCTGAATATCTTCAGCCATGATCACTAATGACAAGAAACTCGATGACACGATGCAAGAAAACAGTGTGCTGTATACATTCGCAGACAATAGAGACCAAATATCACGCTTATACTGCGGATGACATTGCCTACCCAAGGCTACTGTAGACTGGATTAAAAATGGCCTATTAAGGATTAGCCTAATTTGGGCATGTTATGGTTGCTGGGAGGTATCAAATATGGTTAAATGTAAATGCTTCATTATGTGCGGGTATATTAATCTATCAGAAAGTCTGCCTCATGCATTTCATGATATTTCACATTTTACCTAGATGTTGACGCTTACAGGTATTCTCATATTGATAGATTGTCTTTTTCACCTGACCTTGTATGTTAACCAAATAGTTTTTCTTATTCCCTCTGGCTCACCTTGGGTAGTCGTTAAAATGTCACACAGGCTTTGTAATCCAGATGAACTATTACAAACATATTGATAATTGGATAATATATGAAACAGTTTCATTTTCAAAACACTTCAGCAATATACAATACCCTACAGAATTCCTACTAATGTTTACAGCACAGCTATAAGGAAACAGAATAATGTTTAATAAAATAATAAACATTTTATATTAACTTAACTTTACCTTTGCTTGCGTATCTTATTTTCTTCAAATGAATTGTGTCGGTCTAGACACAGAAGCGCGTCGGAGGAGCGGTGCGCGCGTCAGTCTAGAGAATGCAGCCGTGCAGCTGCACGATGGGGGCATGGCGGCCGCAGGTCACATTGTAATGCATGGAAAGGCTCTCATAGCCGCAGACGTGTAAGCTGTCTAGGATGCCGAGTGACATGATGAGCGTCGTGACTTAGTGACAGAAACTGTGGTGCATGGTAACAGTTGGCTATTCCTAATTTGATGGCGTTTCTAATTTAATGTATGCAATAGGATACAAGGCGGAAGTATTCTAACTCTGCCAGGTAAACATTAACCAACAGTGGAATGCAACTCTAAATGATGATGTGTGGGATGTTAAAGCAGGAAACTTCTATATGTGTTTACATTAGAATAGATGCCTGACCCAGAGCCCACCTCCCCAAGAACTGACGCGCATGAGCTGGAGCGCCACATGCCAGGCCAGGATATGCTATTCATTAGAGCAGCCACTGTGTGCGTGTTTCAGTAGCCTGTAAGGTTACGTGAGCCGGCGGTTGTTAATAGACTACCTCTCACTCTCGCCCGCCGGCGTTTCGTCTGCGCGTTTATGTGTGTAGTTACAGTAAAACGTAAGCGAGTCGATAAAGTGACGCGGTCAGAGGATATGATGTAAACATCGTTACATATGTTTATGAACCTTTTAGGCAGGTCTGAATACACATCTATATCATGTATAATATATATTTCATTCTTTATTTTATATTCCTATAGGTTCTTGTTCTGGCCGTCCAATTTTATGTGGCCATAGAGGAAGCATTTGACTGTAGAAATGTAAATAAATTCTCTTCAAATGAGCCCACAACTTAGTCTTAAGAATGTGACATGCATGGTCGTGTCGATTATGTTTGCTATTCAACAAAACATTATCTTTAACAGGTTTTCCATTATTCTGTTTCATATTATGTTGTTCTGCCTGTCCTCTGCTCTTGTAACATATATGGAGAAATATAGGATTAAGTTAAACATAAACATAACCCTCAATTCAGTATGTGGCATGGTCAAGTTTTACCTGATATTCAAACAATATTTTCGGTAAGCATTTATGTTTCACACGTTTTTTTTCGAACAGTTATGGTGATAGCTTTAGGAATTCGAATACTGAGTTATCTGTTTGCGTTCAGATAATAAAAAGTTAATAATTCAGCAAGTTATAGGTAATACAACAGTGCCTCTTAGTGGTTACATACAACTATTACTGGAAAAAACATGAAATAATTGGCTAATGTTTTTAGCAATAAAAGTGCCAGATTAAAAGGTATTCAATTTGTAGCTTTGTCAACTTGTATTACAGTACTTGGCTACTGTAATATCTGCAATCCAGCAGATGTCACTGTGCGCTCTTTATTTTCTGGCAGTTGGGAAAAAGCTCAGATGCATTGAATGAGTGGTTCAGTGTATCTCAGGCTGAGGGGGGAGCTGCTCACTGGGCTTGTATTCAGCTGTCTCTGGTTGAGGCTAACCCTAACCCTAAACCTAGGGAGTAGGCTAACCCTAACCCTTGTATTTAGCTGTCTTTTGTTGGGGCTAACCCTAACCCTAACAACATGCACATGTTTGTGCATGTTTTGTTGTAAAGGGATACATTCCTGGCAACATTTCCTCTGCCATATCTAAATGTCTCTGTAGTCCAGAGACGAATTGTTTGCTGTCTATCATGTACTGTGCGAAAGTTCCCTCTGTGGCCTTCTTAGTAATACATTTCACATCATAAAATAAATATTAAAATACCATTCAATGCTCAAATATTTTAAACATTTTAATAGTTTATCCTATAACAGAACAGGAAATATGTATTTGTATTAGCTAGATTATGGATTTAGCCTACTCTCTAGGGTTAGCCAACTCTCTAGGGAGCAGGCTAACCCTAGGCAGTAGGCTATCCCTAGAGAGTAGGTTAACCCTAAACCTAGGGAGTAGATTAACCCTAGAGAGTAGAGCTAACCCTAGAGAGTAGAGCTGACCCTAACCCTAGAGAGTAGAGCTAACCCTAACCTTAGAGAGTAGAGCTGACCCTAACCCTAGAGAGTAGGTTAACCCTAGGGATTGGGTATCATGAGTTCTACTCATAAAAAAACATACAACATGCAGTATGTTTTTTTTCATACTCAAAGCTATACATATTTATATTTTAGATTACTGCCTTGTCATTTTATTTAACTTTTTTGTGCAATTATGATTAAGTTATTAGAATTACATCCTAAACACACAAGACTTGATTATGTCTCTTTAATACTTTAAATACTGTATACTTACAACATTAAAAGCAAGCTCCAAAATGGCAAATGCTATTGATCTTCAAAAATGAACATGGAAGTAGAAAGCACCTAATTATTTCTTCATAATATAATATCTAATACAGATCTACTTGTTATATGTATATGATTAAAATAAGTTTTTTTTATTACTAGGGTTCAATTACTTTGAGTGCAGGTAATATACTGTATTTTCCTATCTTGCATTTTAAAAATTTTTAAAGAATGTGCTTACAGGTTTACTGATGGCAGTGGGATTATCTCTGGAGGGTTTGGCTCATTACTGATCCTCATATCACGGCAGAACAACACAGATTCTTGACCTAGACCCAGTTTGTACTGCCACACATAAACCCTTTCTTTTGGCTTCAGCTCAACTGATATTTGTTCTTCTACTTCAGTTGCTTCACTCCACATTTCTTTCTCAGTGTTGACATGTAACCCTCCGTATTCTGCAGAAAAGGAAAACTGAAACTTTGCAATTGCCTTTGTGAGGGCTCCAGTTTCAACTGATGTTGACATGGCTATCTTCCAGTTGTGTTCGATCTGAGACATCTTCTCCTTTTCATACCCAACCCTCTTATTGATCTTTTTTTGCCACTGCATTGGTGTATCACTGTCATTAATTATAGTTTTAATATTCTCCCATCTGCCAGTTGCTGGGCCTCTGACGAGTGACAGCCCTCCGGGCAGAAAGTTAAGGACATCAGGGTGAACAGAGTAGGTGGCTGTGCATTCATCTTTGTTGAAGTTGGTACCTTTGTAGTATTCAACTCCCCACTTTGAGACCTGCTTCAGAAAGTAGTAATGGTTTGGGAGGCCCCAGTAATAGATACCATTTCTGCAGTTGGGATGAAGGGTGTACTCTACAGCATTCGAGTCACGGTTCATGTTTGTTGTCCTTCGGTAAGTGCCCTTTGCTTGGAAAATGATATACATGCAGCCAAATGCTGCGAGATAGTGGTCTCCACCCTGGCAGTTGGGATGAAGTGTGTAAACTTCAGCACCACTGTCGGTGGTCAGGTCAGTGACTTTACGGTAAGAATCACCCTTAATGATATAAAAGTGCCCATCCCCATAACCAAGATAATGGTCTCCATTTTGGC